>JZLH01S0598689.1:12586-29890 GCA_001188425.1 Eucidaris tribuloides
GGGGGAGTACTAAAAGGTCACCTTAAATACGATTACATGAAATTTTCGATATTGACAAGAAACGTCCGCTCCATTGCTCCCAGAGATGTGTGACTGATAACCAACTAACTACCAACCGACTTCGTCACTGCCATTTCATGAACAACTGCAACTATTACTGCTACCGCTTCTACAAAACTGATACTACTACTACTACCTTTATGTTACCAATAGAACAGGTCTTCCTCCCTACTATTATTACTACTGCTACTACTTCTCCTACTACTACTATTTTTACTACTACTACTACTACTACTACTACTACTACTACTACTACTACTACTACTACTACTACTACTACTTCCACCACCACTACTACCATTAGTTCTGCCACTACTACTACTACTACTACTACTACTACTACTACTACTACTACTACTACTACTACTACTACTACTACTACTACTGCTACTAATACTACGTCAAGTACATCTACCAGCACGACCACTACCATCATCACCGACTTCCACCACCCACCAACCACCACCACCACACACCGATAGACAATTACTGCAGTGAAAACATGTAGGCCTAAACCGGTAAACCTGTATAAGACCACGCAAGGGAGACAAAAAAGTAGTTGTAAGAAGTTGAGCAGAAGTAGGCCTTATACAGTTACAGTTCGCCTGTAATACACATTTTACATGAAAGGGGCACCCTAGGGGAAACTGGAACTTGTGGGTTTTATAGAAAGGACTTTTCTATGGCATGTGCTGCTTCTAGAATAGGTTTGACTGTACAGGGCTTACTAGTAAATATTTGCTGATACTATACTTACTAGCTACTAGCTACTAAACTACTTAAGCTACTACTACTAGCTACTACCTACTACTACTACTGCTACTACTACTACTACCACTACTGCTACTACTACTACTACGGTACTACTACTACTACCACACTGCTGCTACTACTACTACTACTACTACTACTACTACTACTACTACTACTACTGCTACTACTACTACTACTACTACTAGGACTACAAAGTCTATATCTACCACCAGAATCACCACTACCATTACTACTAGGCTTTACTGCTATAATTACTGCTACTGCTTCTGCTGTTGCTACTTCTACAACTACTACATCTACATCTATACCACCAGGCACCGCTACCACCACCATTTCTAGGCTTCCTACAGTTCTACTAATAGTCTGGAGGCTGTGGTTTTTTTCAGCCCAGGACATTGATAATTTGAGAATTCAACATCCGCTGTTTATGGGGGAAATAGGGGGCTTCCGTTAAATTCCACAGTATGTCTATGTGTTGCCTGCGAAATTGAAGCAACAAACATTGAATTTAACGGAGTGGATGCCGGTAGTCTGTAATTATAAAGGTAGTGTATAGTTTTGGTAAACATGGTAAATGGTGAAAAATAAAGTTTATCCACTTGTGTTTCTTAGATAGGCCATATCATCTGTTAATGCCCTGAAAATCACACGCTCTGAAGCAATTCTGTTTTTAGAAATTGACGTAAACAAGACAGTCGGCACCCCCCCCCCCCCCGAATTTTCCTCCCCTGGTAAGCACAGATGCGTAAGGTAATATTCCAACAGTCCAATTTGCATCACTGCATGATCTACTATGATGGAAATCCCCGGGAAAAAATTATATGCAATGATTGGTATAGTCTTCCAAAAATCAATGAAATGTATTTGAATACAACAACAGAAGTATCATTCCACAGGTATTTCAATTCCCATGTGATTTTCACCTCTTTATGTGTGATAACGAGAAAATGTACGCGTGGGACTACAACGCATCAAATCGGTTACCAACAGCCTGTTCTAGCCACTAGTTCTAACGTGGTAGAAGAAAACGTGCGCGCGCACATCCGAGCAACTCGTTGCACGTGAACTTTTGACCAATTAAATCGGCGGTAAAGTTTTAGCACAGCCGCAGAAGATAAAACTGCTATTGATTAGAATGTCCTCCATGACGATAAACCAGTCATATCAGGGTAGTATGTCATGCTATTAATCGCACTTCTTCTTCACCATCGTGTCATGAACTCCAATATCTTGAGACACATTATACATTTTCACCACTTTCACCGATTTGCAGACAGTAGCGCGATTGGTTTCTGTCTACAAGACGGGCAAAACGTTCTGTACATGTATGTAAATACGCAGCAACGGAATCGCGCGAGGGTCGCGATGATATCTCGACTATAACGTCTGCAATCACGAGGCCGTCGGAATACTATCATCAAATACGAAGAATCACAACTCAAAATAATGCAGCCTGGTACATAGACTCCGTGCACTTGTCATAATTTCTGTAATTTCATCCGCAGCCCTATAATAAATCCGACAATTTTAACAAGAAGACCCCCTAGCAACGCGACAATATACGAGGTATCATAATCAAGCCGTCGTATGTAATTGACAAATATGCGAAAAGGTTAGTGATTACGAAACTAAACACCGAAACAAATGAAGATTTTATTGGATTTGATTTGTCGGGGGAGCGTGCCTAGAGGTGAATGGGTAACCGGGGGTGATGGGTCACAGGGGCCGAATAATTTGGAATTTGGGAGTTTTGTGGCTTCTGTTACAAGAAGATTTGCTCGGTTCCTTGTTTTGTACGAGAACTGAAACCAACACTTTGGGAGGAAAATAGTACATGTAGCTATAATCACCGTTCGAAATGTTAAAGACACCAACATTGCGGAAGCCTCATTTTGAACACTGTCAAAGCTTAAAGGTTAGTGACATGATTGGGAACATTTGAAAATGCCTCAAGAACCAAATGAGTTGAAATATATTCCAACTATACACTAGCAGGAGTGGATCTCCCACCTGGGAGGATTTGTCTGTAATTTGTTTACTTAAGGAGAATCAAGCATAAACATAAGAGTATCTTAATTTTATCCGGGGACGATAAAAATAAGCCCCATAGAGAGCCACACAGCATGTTCCGTACTACAAGTGATATTGACATTGTTTATTTTAGAATGAGTCAACGTTTGACTACAAGATTTTCACACGAGAATCCTTGCATAGTTTACTTGCTTCTAGAGTTGTTTCAGCCCAAGTTGAGGACTACCCCAATCATGTCATTTACCTTTAAAACCAAGGTATATTTTTGGAAAATGGTACAAAATGAAATTCTTTGCAAGTACGTATTCCAGATACGCCCGATCTATCACTGCCCTGAAAATTCCTCGCTCTGAAACTCTCCCATTTTTTAAAAGAAATTACTCAAAATGTAGGTCTAAAATGTCGGGGTGGGGGGGGGGACCCTGACATTTCCCACAGGTAATGTACATACCGCTAGATGTTCTCCTATAATTTAAACATCGCAATTTGTCACTATAAACAATTTTCAGCAGGTTTGATGTTGTTTTCTGATGTCTGGTGTGACAATAGAATAGCCTACTTTGTGAAAGATCGACACAAACTTTGTCTGATCGACCAAAACTATACTTGTGCTGTAATATCTGACCTGGTAGTAGTGAATTAATAGACAGATAAATACCCGACAACACAAAATTTCTGGCAAAATATACAAATGAATATGGACACATGAATTACATATTATATGCATAATATTCTGGGGCAAAAAATACCCCATAGTCATTTAAAGGCATCGTATAACAATGTTTCTAGTTTAAAAAAAATCACAAGTACACCTGTACATGATTCCCCACTCTACCAGTGTCTCTGATAAGGTCTAAAAATGAAGCCCTAAAAAAAATACAGTTCAAAACGATCATTAAGTGCTTCTAAAAAGTGAAAATCATTGAGCGACCATTCCTGTTTTCCTCCATAGACTGCTGTGTAGCAGAATTTTCTATCAGCTGAGAATAATTCAGGTGCCGATTTTGATGTGTACATATTTTACGAGTGACAGCATAACTCTATAAAGTTTTGTGTTCTATGTGTCCATCCAAACACTAACAGATTATGTCAGATAGCAAAGTTTGACAATTTTTTTCAAAATAAGGCTTCCACAAAGTTATATAGTGTCTTTAAGTCAAAGAGGACAATATTAATACAGTCTACCTGCATATACACCTTAAACCCAGACATCATATTACTTGAATTCCAATTTATGAATAAGAAACGGTACTTTTGCTTTCGTCACAGATGACGTCATACGTGTCAGGTTTTGTACGTCTGAAGGTCTCAACCTGCAGTGCAGGTATTTAGTTGAAATGGAGAAGGGGCACGTTTCCCCTATACTATGCATGATAAAATGTCTTTATTGTGTAGTTTTAGGCTCTAGCAGTCATTTTCCCTTGAATCCTATCTACATGTATGTGCAATCAATTATACATTTATCGGTAATAATTCATAAGATCTGTTTGCATGTTTTGCATGTTTATAATCTTTGTTTGTGTGTGTGCTTGATACAACAAAATAATAACCTGTTATGACTGATCCTCGTCTGAATTCACAATTCATTACAAACGAATTCTGCCGTACATCACTAGCGCAGATTTTTTTTTTAATACGAGACCACATGGGTAAGTGGGCGGGGTCGGAAAAAATGTGAAGTACATAATCGTCCATGCTCCAAGTGTCTTTGAAAGTGTCTTAAAATGAAGCCATGAAAAAAATGGTATTTGAAAATGATTTAGTGAAAATTTACAAGTTGACCGGAGTCACCTGCCCATTTCGTGCCATAGACGTACTGTGTGTAGATCTAGGCTATTTTGTACTTCACCCGAGTACTAATTGTTTATTCATTTATATCTTGCCAGTGGCAGCATAAATTTCCAAACTTTTGTATTCTAAGGTGTTTATTTGTCCATTCAAACACTACTTTGTAGATCAGATAGCAAAGTTGGACATTTTTGTTTTAATTTGAAGCTCCACAGTGTTATTACTTATTAGCCTGTGTCTTTAAATTAGTTTGTACGTTATACCACCGACCTCCTGCCAGATCGTTTGATTAGCCCACTTTACCCCCATTCTGCTTGTCTTACTTTCTTCACCTTGTCAAAGCGTTCCACATTCTAACTCGAATTGGGTTTTGGGGGGTCGAGGCCACTTCCATGAAAGAAGAAGGTGAAAGGCAAATACACCTTGGATTTAGGCTACGCTTGAACCCGACCTTCTACGTCGTTTTATTCCGTTAAAGGACTTGGAGTTGAGATGAACTAAGCGATGATGAGTCTCGAACGAGACGAATTTCCAAAAACAAAATGGAATAGATGAGATCATGAGAAAGAAAATTATGGTGAATACTCTCCATTTCTCTCTTCCATTTTTCTTCATTTTTTGGTTGTTGTTAAAACAGGGTGAAATATCACATGTTAAGTATTTGGGGTTGTTGTAATGGTACTTTAAGGGTTAAAAGAGATGCACCTCAAAAGAAACATCGATCCCTCAATGGAACAAAAAGAGTGTGGGCTATATATATGAAATTGTCCCAAATTCACAGAGCAACTCTATTGAACTTTGTGAACTTGGGACATTTTCACGTAGTCTACACAGTGCATTTGCATATATGCATGCGGACTCTCTGATTTGACTATTTTATACGGGAATGAACAGAAACTGAAAAAACGATCAACCTATACTTGAGATTAAATCTTCAGGACCATTATACAGTATGTTAGTAAGAGTAAAATTATTGATGAGTACATGAAATTTGAAGAGGACAAGTGTTGTCTTTCCAAATGATATCTTCTGCTTCCTTCCCATGAAATTAACCTGGTAAAGTTATCTGTTTCCATGTTTAGTTTTGGGATTCTTCAGTCTTCGGTCCTGACCACGATAGAGGGGTCCATGGTGGACCCAAGCAACCCTCCAAAAAGTTGACCTGGAAAGTGGAAACTACGGTCGTATGTATACAGTTGAAACCGTGTCAACGATATAAATAGAACAAATAAATGTCACGAACGAGAGGTGAACAAATAGGCGTCCGGGGCCTTTCGGTCAAATCCTGCCCTTCCTCCGGGAGGTTGTCCCGGTTCGCTCTTTAAAAAGAGATGGAAAGAGATGGATATGGAGATTAAAGAGGAACCAGAGGAGGCCTACTGGTTGATGATAGAAAATCTTTCATCAATATTCCCACATTTCATTAGTTTCCAGGTGAATGTATGTTTTATTTGCATTATAATGTGGGACTAATTCACTTCAAATGTAATATATATTTGTAGAATTGACGGTTTTAAAAGGCGAATTTCCTACCGCCAGCTCCATGCACAATTAACATTGTCCCACATATAGATTTTTGTGATAGTAATTATTTGTCAGCATGAGGATTTATGTAGAGATTTGTTAAAAACGAGGTGTTTTGTTGTTTTCAAGTAATCTCTCCTGTACAAGAAAGTTTGAAAACAGTTGATATTAAAATTATTGTTCTGCAAGCACTCGATCATAACTGTTGCAAATTCTCAGACACCGTAGTATCCAATGTCACGTGGCTCATTCTGGGATATATCCGGATATATCCACACACGAAGACATAATTGCGTTAAGGTCAAATCTAAGTCAAAGCTGTATTTGGACATGTTGAAATTGAATCATTCATGTCTTATCCAACTCTTAAAACTTCCGATAGAGTCCATCCCCTTCGCCATAAGTTCCGATGTGCTCAATGCTTATTTGAAGACGTTACACAGACAGACAATGACATGGTGAATTTGAATACTGCTGCAACGGACATGAAATGAAGAACAGACATGACTAAGGTGGCTTTTTCGAGAGAAACTGCATATTAAATTTCGAGAGTTCAGATCAAATCGGTTGGAAAGCAGAACCCCCATCCCTTCTTCAAAAGCTGAAAAGTGGGTCGACCTCACCCCTTTAAGATGATCGTCATTTCTCGATAAAAAAAATATAGGTCAAAGGGTCACTTGGTAGCGCTCGAGGGATGAGGGATGCGGGGTCTCGGATCAAGATTTAACCTTACCCCCATTATGACCCGTGTTTGGCCAACAACCTGACGACAATAGGGTCAATACTACACGACTTGACCCCACGCGGCAAATTAACCGTGCCACAACGCGGCACCACAGGGGTAAGGGTGGACTTAAACCCCCCTGGAAGATGTCGTGAACATGGCAACCTCTATTGAGAATGCAAGAGAGTTACACGTGGAAAGACGCATTGACCTCCAGTTTTGCATTTGCTCTTACCATTGTAAGTCAATGCTCCTACCATGGACCTACTACGGTCCATGCTCCAACCATGGACCCTACCAACCATGGACCTACTACGGTCCATGCTCCTACAAGACACCGATGCGTGTCCCCTCTACTTCCTCAAGATAAACCTCCGGTGCCACCCCCACCGGAGGTCGGAGAGGATGTAGGGAGCATGGTGATGGGGCGTAGAGTCTCGGAGGATGCATTCAAGAACCTGATTGCTTGCTGGAGTTCGCGATGTCAAGTGGAAACATGTTGAATGGGCAAATCGATATCCTTGATGATAAAAGCGTGTTAGAGAGATATTTACCATATTGGGTTTTTCTTTTCTTTTCCTACCCACTTTATCATTTGCCCCTTGTTTTGGTATTGGAGAAACGCGTTTATATAATCACAGTTTCCAGCACAGGAAGCGCTGGCTTGCTACCAAGACGAAAAGAGGAATGGATATGCCCAAACCCCCTCGAGAAAGAGCAGAGAATATCAAGTGACTGACAGCCAGAAACAAACAAACGAACATACATATAATACAAACAATCATATATACATACATATACATACAAACAAATAAATAAACCAGCAAACAAATGTTAACCAAATCTCCTTCAATGACCCAAAACACTAAAGTATACTTTCAGATACATGTATCTATTGATTACCACCAAAAGTACATCATCACCATCATTATCGTCAACATCATCATCATCATCCTCATTATCGTCATCTTCATTATCATATCATTTATCCTTCTTTCCACCTATTCTTGAGCATTCTTCACTCCGTGATTCCCTCCTTCACATTTGCTTTCCTCTTCAACCCTTCCTCCTCCCAGGTATTTCTCATTATTGTAAAAAAAATAAAAATCCTCGATTCTTCCTCCCCTCTCATCCTCTTCCCCTTCTCTTCCTTCCTTATATGTGTACTTGTTTCCCTTCTTGTTCTTCCGTACTTTCCTTCTAGTTATTTTTTGTTATTATTGTTGTTCTTATTTTGATATTTTCCTCCTCTTCCTCATGCACCACAACCACCACCACCCTGCTGTTGTTGTTGTTGTTGTTGCATTCTTCTTCTCCGACGATAATATACCAGGCATGCTAGTGGGATATTCAAAATCTCCCCAAGGAAGTGTTCTTATGGTCAACTTTGGCGTAGAGGTATTCTGACTTACAATAATGATATTTGGCTTACACGAAATACTAAAGACAAGGGGTCATGGAAACTACCAACAAGATTCCAATTTTGATAGATGTCCATACTCAAAAGTATTGTAAATATCAAACTGTTTTACTTCACATAAGCACAAGATTCCGTTACAAGGATTGACCCAAGCGATGCACTCGTCTTGAATTTTTGATAAACTGTCCACAATATCAATGTCGTCTGCTGGAATTGTGGAAAAACCATTGTTTAATTGCAGACTGGACATATGGGACATGCTTTGCGGAAGTTCTGCGGTCCTGACTGTCATGTGTTCGAGTTTGACATAATGTAGGCCACTATTTCTGATCGATTTTACCAAGTGGTATACCATCTCTGCACTTTAATTGGGTCAAAATGATCGAATTGAAGAGGAAACGGAGTTCCTATTCACCCGTGTGATAAACTCTGCACACCTGTAAATGTTGTAGCATAAGTGTGAAGCATAGTATGGTCCTGCAAGTAGTGCAAGGTCTTAGCAATAACCAATTTTCCGGCTTGAGTAAAATTCATGGAACTCCCGCTCCAAAAATACGACAGAGACATATCGGGGTAAGGACGAAAATATTTATGTTCGGAAATTATCAAGTCTGCTCTGAACGGCACAATGGGGTTAAAAGTATGGACTTCTGGAAAGTGCAAATCAGTGCACCTACCATTAAAGTTTGTGGAGTTTCCGGTATGACCTTGCGTGTTATTACAAATCCCGACGCCAGGCAATTCGCTTGAAAACTGGTAGTCTCATTCCTAGCCACACGGTGAATGTACACTATCATGTCTTCGATATATACATGGGCATAAATCTCAGTTTACTTGTACAATGTCACACTAGCACAACAGTTGCACTAACTGTGAACAACTTTCATACGATTTTACTTGTCATCAAAAATGCAGAACTGTCGTAGGGTACTGGTTATTCATGTAGGCCTATGTTAGAATAAAGATAATGTTTCTTTAAACAAGAGCAAGTCAACTAGGAGCAAGTCATATGAGGGATGTGGCATTTTACTTTAAAAAAAATCTTTGTACATGCACATTTCTCTACCAATCAACCAATGTTCTAATGTGACATCACAACTATTGTGGAAAGCGAAAAGGAAGATACCCATTTAGCAATTGACTCTGCATTCCGAAAAGCATTGGAACAGTAGTCAAAGGGTTAAACCATGGACCCAAACTGAGAGAATAAAGATCATAAAAATTATATATTTTTTTTAAAGTCTTTATATTATCAAATATGGACCGACACTTGTTGCCATTTTGCCAATGTCGACCTCTCACGAAAAGAGTACGGTGTGGAACATAGACTACAGAACGATATTTAAATTAATTCTGAAAGAGCACGCCATAAATGTAAGTTAAAATGACAGCTTATTTTCGCCACGTGCCCAAGTGGTTGCCTATCAATGGAGTCCTTATTTCCAGACCAAATTTAGTTACAAATTGAATTTTCCATCCTGATCGATCTCTCGCGTTCCCCCAGCACAGAACACCGAAGGGTGTTCCGGTGAATAAAAAGTACTTTGACATAATTCACCTCAATTTTATAAAAATGTTATTACATCAATATCGAGCTATTGTTTTACATCGATCGTAGTGCACGGTGATGATGAGTAGCGGTGTTTGAAACTCCACTGCAGGGAAACAAGTTGAAAGGGGAAGGGGGAAAGGAATCAATGAAAAATGAAATTGATACCAAGGTGAAAGAAGATAATGAAGCAATAAGAGAGAGAGGAGGAGGAGGGGGAGAAAGAAATCATCACGGATGCAGGATACATCTCTATCCCAAGTGGTCTAAATTTGGCTATTCCTGGACCATTTCCCCTGTATCTGTAACCTAAGAACGTTATAAAATGTAAGAATTTAAGGATGGAGAGTAAGTGGGAAAAGGAGAACAGAAACCCTTAATGATAAAAGACAGGAAAATGATGAGAGAGAACGATGAGGATGAGAAGGGGAGAGGTGGAGGAGGAAGAGGAGAATGGGGAGCAGAAGGAGGAGAATGAGGACGAGGGGAGGAGGTGGAAGAAGAGGATAGGAAGAGGAGGACGAGGATGAAAAGGAAGAAGAGGAGGAGAGGAGGAGGAAGACGAGGAAGAAGAGGGGAGGAGGAGGAGGGGAGAGGAAGATCGGGATGTGGAGGAGGAGGGTGAGAAGTGGGGAGGAGGATGGGATGGGGTGATAAGCAAGGAAAGGGGAGAGGGGGAGGACAAGGACAAGGACAAGGACAAGGAACAGAAGAAGAATGAGGAGGAGTCGTATACAAGAGTATTGCGTTATGAAAACGAAATAAAATTCCCAAAGAATCAATATGGCCAAAATATGCTGCTTACAACCTGGATGACTGTATACTAGATTCTAGAATCGTATTACCCCAAATTGCAGACTTCTTCTACTAATCCTACAATTTCCCTTAAACTCACTTACTAAAATAGTACAAAACTACCGAGACTTTTGAATGTGACATTCAGAATGTGGCAGTGAAAGGCTTACTCCATTCGACAGCCATGTCTGGCCCGGATGATTTCCATTTCGGCACGAAGTGGGGCACACGTCATACCTGGCCCTCGCGTGACCCGTTCGCTTCATAACAGATCATCATCTCAAAATCAGTGCGTGTGCATGTAATCACTGTAAATTTATTTTGCAAGTTAAAGCTATCAATATTTATTTCAGGTGTTTTCTCCGTTCTTTTGTGTGTGAGTGCGTTGCTCACACCATGAGGGTCCATGCTCACACAATATGTAGAGCGTGTCAAACAATCTACCTAACGGATATACCCAAACCACCACACATTCAAATTTTACAACCGTTGATAATACGTTTGGCAGGGCAAACCGCCCCAATCTGTCCTTCTGGTAGCTGTTCCCCTTTTCTTTGCCCCAGACGAGGATTTAGTCGCACAATGCAAGCAATGTTTTCTCTCCGGTACTCTGGAGTGTTAAAGGTCAAAGGTCACATACATGTCACGAATGTGGCGAGCTCCCAAAACCGAGAGGTCACGTGTTGCATAGGCACTCTCTGTTATGACTTTTCTAAAATGTATACATATCGTATCCCCTAAATCGGAAATATGTTGGCGGCGAGAAAACAATCTCATATATTTTGTTTATGTGATTCTTTTCTTGACATCATGGTTTAACCATTTTTTTTTGGGGGGGGGGGGATTGGAGAAAATTGCTAGTCGAATCGGGGTGGTCTCTGTTTTACATTAGACCTACTGGAGTTTTCGGAAGCACAATTGCCTGACTCATAATACTTTCGAATCGTAAAAATATTTCATATTTTTAGAACGATAACCCCCACCAGCTTGGACAATTTACCTCCACTACTACCCCCTTTCTTAGCTACGTGCATGCCGTGTGAAACGATTGTATAAATTGTGAATAAACTTCGTTTAATTGTACCAAAGATGTAGCTTTGCAATAACTTTTTCCCTTCGTCTTCTGTTTTTGTAAGCTCCGAACATCCATTTTTGACCTTAAGTGTACAATGATGATGATTGTTTGCAGAACGCTACAGCTTGTGGAACGGAGATGCGATCACTGTAAAGTTAAACTGCTCATGCATCAGGAATCGACAAACAGTAAATTTTGTTGGTGATTGTGGGTAAGATGGGCGGGGCTAAGATTTCAAACTTGACCTCTATACTTTCATCACCAGCTCTGCAATGACTCCACACGAAGTAAAGTACCCGAATAAATAGACCCACATTTACTTAAAGGGGCATCTTAAACTTACCGACCTCTTTTGTAGCCACCTCCAGAAATATATCAAACGATCACTGTTGCTCTTAGGCTTCTTGTAGAGGTCATGTCTGAAATTTGAAGCTTAATTCTGTCTAGGTCCATTCCATAGTTCTACTATTCAATTTGGTGGGGGTTTGGGTTTTTTGGGGGAACTTACATCACCGTCCCCCTTTTAAGTAGGTCATTTGTCATAAGAAAATGTCAACACGTTCAGTAACAGCATTAGAACACCAAGTGTGAAGTCTATGAATTTTGTTGAAGTGCGTTTGAAAGGGTTAAAACCAAAGATGCTAGTTTCGCAGGTATGTGTCATTACTTTATCAATGTATAAGTTAATAAGTTGAAGAAGTCCAGCAATCTACTCAAGGCATTTCGTTCCAAAAAAGTATCTCGATTAACATGATTGAGTACAGTTCTTCGTTCTCATGTCAAAATTAAATGTATATACAGTAGCTAAAATTGCTTTATGCGTTCGTGTAATGTATGTGTGCATGTGTGTATAATTTATGAATGTATGAAGGTATGTATGCATAATGTATGCATGTATGTATGTATGGATGGATGGATGTATGCATGTACTGTATATATGTATGTACTGTATACATGGGTATATGATGGACTGTGGAAAGTAAAGTCGTGCGCACTATCTTCGGCATAGACTCGACGCACACTTTCTTCAGTGCACAGGCTTACAAGTTGACTTTGTAGAGAGTGCCACTTTAACGGACCATTCAGAGTCCTAAGCCGCCGCGGTCAACTTTAAATCTCTGACCACCCTCTCACCTTACTTTACGGCCCCGGGCCTGACCACCTGAGCTTTGATACGGGCATTTTCGGCATAGCGACAAAATGAATCAGATAGCCGCGATTTTCTCCTCTCGATAACCCTAACAAGAGGTGTGGACAGATGTAATGAAAGATTATTTCATTCGCTATAAATACAAATAAATCTATGTGTGGGACTGAGGTAGTTTGACTGTGTAGGTCTAAACCATGATCTCTAGTAGGATCCATGGTCTAAACTGAATCGTTGTCCTCAGTTTCGTTTTTTTTTCTCGTTTTCTGCGCCTAAGGTTTATTTGGGTCGACTTGGGTAATATACTTTACATTATAGCTTAATTTCTAATATATCATCTGACCTCGGTATTGAGGTCACATCACCCTGGGCCGAAAGGCATCACACCAACTTTGTTATAATTGGGCATTGCATTCCAAAGATTGTACGCCAGAGCGGTGAAAAAAAAAAAAAACCTGTATCAACAGCATGTCCCGTTTGTCACGAGCATAGGCGTACGCAGGATTTTTCCAAGTGGGGGTGTTTTCCCGCGGCCAAAACCCAGGTTCGCCATTTTCCCGGTCACGCCAATCGCCAAAACACGAATAGTGGGGGGGGGGGGGGGGAGGGGGAGTGTACGAAAAATTTTTTCCCAAAAATCCAAGGTCCAAAATTTTTCCCGGTCACGTCAGTCGCCGAAAACAACAAATAGTGGGGGCGGAGGGGGGGGGGCGGAGTGACCAAAAAAATTTTTTCCCCAATCAAGGTCCAAATTTTTCCCTGTCACGTCAGTGGGGCCCGAATAACACAAAATTAGTGGGGGTGGTTGTGACGAAATTTTTTTTCCCAAAATCCAAGGTCCAAAATTCTTTCCCGGTCACAAGGTTCGCCGAAAACACAACATAGTGGCGGGGGGGGGCGGGGGGAGGGTGACGAACATTTTTTTTCACCAAATCCAAAATTTTTCTTCAATATTTTTTTCCCAAATTCCAGTCCAAAATTTTTCCCGGTCACAGTCGCCCGAAAACACAAATAGTGGGGGGGGGGGGGGGGGGGCGTAGGGACGAAATTTATTTTTCACAAATCCAAAATTTTCTTTCAAAATCTACTAAAAAATCAATTATTTCTCATTTTCAGACACCCCACTTTACCAAAAAAAAGGGGGGTGATATCGTGAAAAAGGGGGGTGATTTCCGGTACAAAGGGGGGTGTTTAGGGGTGTTTAACACCCCCCTTCGGCAAAAGGGGGGTGTTTGAACACCCCAAACACCCCCCCTGCGTACGCGTATGGTCACGAGTATTCCTACCTCGTAGGGCCTACACTATCGATACTCTAAAGAAGTACAAAAATTATTTCCTCTGTTTTCTGTCACAGATCTATTTCAGCGCCTTCGATTGTTTTTGCTTCATTATCCACGACGGGTTCTCGGAACAATTTTGTTACTGAAAATTTAAAGTAATAGGCTAACATTGTGGAGCTTCAATTCAAAAACTTGTCAAACTTTGCTATGTGAGCTACATAATCTGATAATAGTGTTGGAATGGACAAATAAACACCCTAGAATAAAAAAGTTTGGAAATTTATGCTGCCACTGGCAAGATATGAATGAAGAAACAATTAGTACTCGGGGCGAGTAAAAAATAGCCTAGATCCACACACGGTAAGTCTATGGGCGGAAATGAGCAGGTGAATCCGGTCAACTTACGATTTTCACTTTTTTAAAGCACTAAATAATCATTTTGAAATACAATTTTTCAGGGCTTTATTTTTAGACCTTATTAAAGACACTTGGAGCATGGGGAATCATGTAGCTCGGATTTTTTTTAACTGTGGTAAATGTTAGCCAGTGGCTTATAATTTGTGAACGTATTGTCAAGACGTACCAGTAAGAGGGAAATGACAAGATCGGAAGTAGTCTTCAATTTAGAATCAATCAATGATACCAAATGCATACAGTTTGAAGTAATAGGCTAACATTGTGAAGCTTCCATTTAAAAAAAATATATATCAAACTTTGATATCTGAGCTACATAGTAGTGCTTAAATGGCCAAATAAACACCGTAGAATACAAAAGTTTGGAAAGTTTTGCTTCCAGTTCATCTGGCAAGATATGAATGAATAAACAATTTCCACACTGATGGAGCATAAAATAGCTTAGATTACAATTCAGTCGGACACTATTAGGGTGTTTTGGATGCAAAATTGCTGCTATGAAGGAAACATGAACATAATTGGCGTTTGCTTCCCGAGAGAGTTGGGCAACATTCGACGGTACAGGCAAGGAATTTGAATCTATACAGCTCTCAGTGAGGATAGAGTCAGATATGGCTACACGTTTTTTTTTTTATCGGAAACAATTTCACCAAGTCTCCGACAGTCTCTTGAGCACTTTGAAAAGTCATCATTACCTCGTTTAATTGACTCAAATTGAACATTCAGAATGGATTCCATTCACCTGCCAACGATTTTACTTTAAATTGAGTAAACACGCGGGTCTTTTCAGACGGGTGGGGGCCCGGGGTGGGGGCCCCGTTGACCGGTATCCTTGGTCCGCTATTCTCGGCGTGTCCTCATTTTGGGCTACGGCTGAGGTCACACCAGATATCGAATCGCTTGTTTGGATATCTTCCCCGACAGGTTGCACAATTACGACATTGTTGAGAGGCCCGAGCCTGTGTCGTATTTCCTGTGCAATTTATATGAGGCATATAATTAGCCCTTGCACGTTTTCTTGCGACCAGTGACGGGTGTGGAGTAGTCTGGCTTCCAGACGTTTAGATTAACCCATCCTATATTGATAAGGAAAGTAGGAAACTAGTACATCTTTGACTAGACTAGTGTCTTGATGTTTATCTCTACAAACTAAGGCAGTGTACTCTGTAGAGGTAGAAAGTCGAGTGTACTCTGCATGGAGGTAGAAAAAGTCACATGGTCTGGAACCAAGATTAATAATCACCCCTTACACGTTTTTTTTTTTTTTTGGGGGGGGGGGTGACGGGTGTGGGGTGAAACGAGGGGAAATGGGGAATGTTACCCAATTTCCTTTCAACAAAATAGACCCAAAGTAAAAACCGAGGTTAAAATAATAATAGGCCCCACAACTAATATTATACAAATTAGTGCTATGATATGAATTCAGTATTAGAAATGTATCTAATGTGGAATCTTGTTAAATTTAGTTAACGAAATCTGAAGGAGCACTCGTGATGCGTTTCCATAGTACTGTCACAATTTACAACGTGGAGAGAAATAGGAAAGATTTAAAAAAAATGGGACGAGGGTTCATTTTTTTTGTCGGATTAAATACACCATCTCCTCCCGCGATATAGGCCTATACTACGAAATGATTATTATGTTACAGCATTATTAGGCAGGCCTACTTTACTCGACTGAGGAAAGAAAGGAAGACTATAATGCTAATTTGTGAGCAAATTGCGTCGCAAAAACATCTTAAAGATTGTGTCAGGGATGTGCAAGTCCATTACTTCCCTTCATTATCAATACCAAACGGTAGTTTAGTACTTACAAATGGTGTGTTGAAAGTCTGAGATCCATACGTCATGAATTTGTTGTTTTATGAGAAAAACTAATAACGACATGTTACCAGAATGTTGTTCTTTCTGTGAGTTTCAATTTTGCTCAAAATGCGAATCGCGGTTACTGTGCACCGTAGCAAGACGAGCGCAGCCCTCTGATTGGTTAACGGCTATCTCCTGCGCGACCGTTTGGCTAACGGCTGATCGGACCATTTTGGAACGGCACGTGCACGTTTGACGTCGCGGATTTTTTAAAATTTGCTCCTGAGCAAATGGAAAAAGGATGAAGTTTAACCGTCGAGATTTTAACCAAAACTCAATATTTTACCCCAAGTCTCTATGAGAGGTGTTTATTTATATTAATCTTCACATTGGATATGATTTCAGCTGATTTGATTCATATAGATGTTTTTTGACGTGCAAATCAATAACACAATCTTTAATAGTATGCAAGAATGAAACATTACCACCAGCCCATCTCTCAGAATCATCAACTAAAACAAGATCGAAAAAAAACCGACGAAAACAATGACCTTATTATTTTTCTTCCAAACACGTTTATTTCATATAGTACGTATACATGTACCAGATCCCAAAATGGAAGATACTATAGATATCATTCCGAAACCCCTTTTGATACTTGGGGATTAGGCCTACATGTTCCTGTAATTTCTACTCATGCCTTCGCACATCCACCAGCCCAGCGGCGTGACCAGGATTTTTATACTGGGGAAGGAGATAAGGTTTGTGAAAATAAGGGGCAGGGGTTGGTCGCCCGGGGGGGGGGGGGTACTTGCCTAGTAAGATAAACGGGAGTGTGCCGCTCTTATAGGTGACTTTTTCGCAAAAAAAAATCCTTAAACATGGGTATGGTTTCTGGGGAAAAAAATCCTTAAACAT
>JZLH01S0598690.1:0-11209 GCA_001188425.1 Eucidaris tribuloides
GTTCAGACATCAACAATTCTCTGAACTTCTAGATACAGTACCTTTCTGCATCAACTGTTCTTTGCAGTATATGACCGATGTATTGAAAGGATGACATTTAAAAGATCAGACGTTAGGAAGGAGGAAAAAACAATCTTGAGACTTGGCCTGTGCAGGCCGCCTGTCTGACCACGCATCATATCGTTATGATCTTGGTCGCAATTACATTATCACCTCTTATCTCGTGCCCAGACACAGCTGTTTGTGGTATTCCACAAGAGAGAAAACATATTGTGAAACCTTGTTATCAATGATAGTGCCTTTGGGCGTCAAAATAAAAACAAAACTGATATTGGTGTATTTATGTTTTGATATTTTAATTAATGCCTTCCCGCAACTGCCTTGTCGTCTTATTAGGGAATAATTATGGACTTTAAAAGGGGGTAACCTTGAAGAGAAGTCTGCAGAATGCATTTCTTGATGAGGTATTCTGACTGTCCAGTGAGTTGATGTACTTGTAAAACTTCGAAATTTCACGTAGGGTAAATTTTTTTCTCAATAGTGTGGAAAGTTAGGGAAAAGAACTATAATACTACTTCACAGTTCACAAATGCCTAATCTCAAACCCTAACCTTAACCTGTACCCTTACCCTTAGCTTAATCCTAATCTTCTGTGGTAATAAGTGGCAATGAATATCACTCCAGCAGATCTAGGATTATCAAAATCTAACTTGTGAGCTTTCCATAACCAGGCCTACCTCAGAAATTACAGAAGCCCTTTACTTCACCCTATCCTTAAAGATTGTGTCAGGGATGTGCAAGTCCATTACTTCCTTCATTATCAATACCAAACGGTAGTTTAGTACTTACAAATGGTGTGTTCAAAGTTTGAGATCCATACGTCATGAATTTGTTGTTTTATGAGAAAAAACTAATAACGACATGTTACCAGAATGTTGATCTTTCTGTGAGTTTCAATTTTGCTCAAACTGCGAATCGCAGTTATGTGTACCGTCGCAAGACCAGCGGAGTGCAGTGATTGGTTAAATGGCTAACCTCCACGCGACCTTTGGCTAACGGCTGATGGGACAATTTTGGAATGGCCACGTCAACGTCACAGATTTTTTTTTA
Source organism: Eucidaris tribuloides (assembly GCA_001188425.1). Lineage (NCBI taxonomy): Eukaryota > Metazoa > Echinodermata > Echinoidea > Cidaroida > Cidaridae > Eucidaris > Eucidaris tribuloides. Next base: position 1,111 of record JZLH01S0598690.1, read on the forward strand.
AAAGTCTTGAGAGTCATTTGAAAAAGGATGAAGTTTAACCATCCAGATTTTCACCAAAACTCAATATTTTACCCCAAGTCTCTATGAGAGGTGTTTATTTATATTAATCTTCACATTGGATATGATTTCAGCTGATTTCATTCATTTAGATGTTTTTTGACATGCAAATCAATGACACAATCTTTAAATCTAACTGTAGCCCTCACGCGTATGACCCTAACCCTCTTGTTCACAGTAAATATTATGGCAGTATATTAAAGGTATTGGCTAACATTTACCACAGTTAAAAAAATCTGAGCCGCATGATTCCCCATGCTACCAGTGTCTTTGATGAGGTCTAAAAATGAAGCCCTGAAAAAATTGTATTTCAAAATGATTATTTAGTGCTTTAAAAAAGTGAAAATCGTTAGTTGATCAGATTCACTTGCCCATTTCCTCCCATAGACTTCTGTATGTACACCTAGGTTAATAAAACTCGCCCCGAGTTTTATTGTTTATTCATGTATAACTTGCCATTGGCAGTGTAGCTTTCCAAACTTTTGTATTCTAGGGTGTTTATTTGTCCATTTGAACACTACTATGTAGCTCAGATATCAAAGTTTGACAATTTTTTTAATTGAAGCTCCACAATGTTAGCCTGTCACTTTAAAGGGTAGTGACGTGATTGGGAGAAGTAATAAAATGCCTCAAGAACCAAATGAAATGAAACATATACCAGTATATACACTGACTAGAATGTATATTCAGGCTGGGGGGATTTACCTTGAATTTGTGTACTTGAGGATCAAGCAATAATTTACCAGTATTGAATTAATCTCTGGCCCTGATGGAAATTGGTCCCATTGAAAGCTATACTAAAAGTTTCACCATCACCGCATTTTCTGATAGGCCTATAAATTGTACAACAAAAGTGAAGGATAGTGTGTATGACTGAAATTTTCACAGCAGAAACCACAAGCAATGTACAGTGTACTTGATTCTGGTAGCATGGTGTTGACGTGTCGCAAATTGAGGACTTTTGTTCAACAAAGAGGAAATGTGACAGAAAAAGGTGTAGCTGCGCGGCTCTGAGGCGTCTTGAAAATCCTCGTATGACCCCTTCAATAGTCACAGAATTCGCGTAGCAGCTACGCCTTTTCGCCGTCTTAAACCGTTCACACAGCAACCAAAAAGGTGGAGTCACTACTCACCTTGCGAGACCTGAACAGAAAGTGCATATTTGTACGCGCGATTGTGTTTTGTTTTTCGGCGCGGATATTGGTGAAATTTGCATGCATCACTTCGCAACGAGTAGCAGAGACGGCTTAACTCATTCAGACAGAAGGTGAAGCGTATCAGCTACTCCTTTTCGCCGGCTATGAAACACCTCCGGAGGTGTTTCAGAGCGGGCTCAGAGTGGGCGTACTTAATACTCCTTTTCGCCGGCTTGAACCATTCAGACAGAAAGTGGAGGAGTAGCAGAGCCGGCAAATTTGGGCTGTCTGAAGGGGATTTTTGACTGTGAAATTTTCACAGCAGAAACTTTTAACACTATAATAGCTTGATTCTGAGAGCATTGTCTCTTAAATTGAGGACTACTTCCAATCTTACTATTTCCCTTTAAAGATGCTCAAAATCTGACCTTTGAACTGGCCACATCCAGACTAGGCCTAATTCATGCTACATTAATTTGGGGGCTCCTGACGGGCAAATGTGTTCACTGACATTTCGGATTGTTCGGGGAGGAATTGTTTGTGTTGGAAAGTACAAGTACATGCCCAGTGCATTTGTGTGTGTGTACGTAGCCTGGTGCAGGGGGAAAAGAGAGTGATTGATTAGCATGGTTCATCGGAGTCTGACGACCCCAGTCCTGGTAAAAGGTCAATTAGTAGAACGTTACCATCAGAAAGTCGAGGGTTGTCGAAGAGAGAGCACAGGAGGATGATTTACCGTCCGAATTCATTTTGACTGGCACGATCAAATTGAAGTGGATTTTGCTTTTCAATTTCCCACACCGTCAGACCCCAGTCTCTTTAGACAGTTATAAACTTGAGCAACACCAACTGCTGTTCACCTTTTACTTACAGGAACCATGTGTATCGGCCATGTATTTACTCTATAGGAATTACAGAATGTCGGAGGCATTGGGTTAAACATATATTAGCATTTTAGGATGAGTCAGATAAAACCACCAATAATTCCAAAATTGCTGTAAAGTGGACTATTTCTTGAATATTGATGTTTGTAATCATTTTGTAAGATGTAATTGTTGATCAATCTGTGATTTGTTTGGTTCATCTGATTTTGTGCGTGCATTGACAATGTATTAATCTGTACCATATACAATATTATTTTCAAATTTTCCAATTGATAGTGCACAATAAATTTCTTGTAAAATGTTTTTCTTACAAATTTGTATTGATGGAAGTCTATTTTGAGGATTTATTATTGAAGATACAGTCGATGGATTCTTCGAAATGTCTATTGTCATTTTCATTTTTGTCAGCCTTGGAGGGCAGTGATTTCAAATCTACCATAGATCATCCATTATACACATGTGTTTTATATAGTGATATTAGGCATGGAGTCATCACTGATACATAGTATTTTGAATTCAATTGATTCCATTTAAGAAATGTACTCACCTTCAGTGTCTGATTCCGTATTAGATCAGGGGTCAACCGTGTGACATTTTGATGCCCTTGGCTTCACCTCATAGTCATAACCTTGCTATGAACTACTTTAGTGACCTATAATGTCAAGAAATCAGAGCAAGGTCTTAACTGCTGCTTGGAAATGTATAGTATGTAATTGGTACCAATTGCTAAAATGTCTCTTCTAAAGGGGAATTTCAGGTTCACAGCAAATTGCTTTGAATAAAAGCAGAATAATCAGAGAAACACAACAGTGAAAGTTTGAGAAAAAGCAGCAAATGTTAATCTATTGCATCAGATATTTTTAGGATTCCATAGTGTTACCACAGTGCATGTCTGATTCCTGTAATCAACAGGTTAATAGCTTGGTACACATATACATGTAACATTATTTCACAGATATGTTTTTAATCGGCATAACGATCATTTTATCCAAATCTATATTTCCATCTAAGGCCTTAGAATGGTAGTTTATGGTAACAGACCCATGAGTTTGCACTTGTGTAATTGTATTAAAAATATTTCAGTTGTGCAGCATCAAATTTAATGAGTTCCGCCTTTTAATAAAATTTTGACAACTTTATAATAACAGTTTTCAAGGAAGGAAGGAAGGAATGACATAAAGAATATCCGGCCTTTTCCATCCTCCATTGAAACGCGAATTGGGATACAGGTGTAGTTGAAAAATACCGGTTCTCTTTCAACATCCTGTTGATATATAAGTCGTCACCTAATATTCCACAGGTGGGCGTAAGATGATTCTTAAGCAATAGCTGTCATCCATGGAAGTAATTGTATACCTTACGTAGCACCCGAAGGCTTGTGACATCATTTAGAATTCACAACAAAAAGATGACATCACGAGTAATTGCCGGAATATCCTTGGCAATTGTCCAAATTCTTCTTTTCGCCGTCGGCGTGAATTTTGATGACGCTGAGTGGGTAGATGTCATTTTTGCGGCGTTTGAGGAATCGTCGGCCATTTTGTGAGTTGGCCTAGATCGCGAGGTGATTTCTGATGGGCGTAGAATTTTAAGTGCCAATATCTTGATTGTACATGTATGCAAATTTTTGTTCAGTGTGTACTTATTGCTGTCAGTGTATGAACCACTTATCATTAATAAAAACATCTTGCAGGATTTTCCAAATCATCCTCAATTCATCATCATATGATGGTGATGATACTATTTCGAGCAAGAAAAATGAGTAGAATTTGAAATGGTATATTACAAAAGTATTATCAAAATTTAGGAGCAAATTTAATACTGTGCAACAGTGTAAGTTAATATCTTCATCTTAATAATGCTGCGTATTCTGATTTGCAAACATGTTTTAGGTGAAATCGTCTTTGAAATTGTTGTTTCTTTCGTGAAAATGTTTTCTTCAGCTCATTATGTCATATCAATTTCAGGTAATGGCTTTGTTAATGAATTTTCACGCTAAATGAAAAAAGTTATTAGTTTTTCAAGGCCTGTCAAGTTAATTAATATTGTTCTTTGTTGATAAGTGAATTTTCATGCTGAATGAACAACAACAACAAAATGAACCATTGTCCTGCATTGGTAAATGTATCATGTGAGTATTTGTAAAATATGAATACAACATCATACAAATCTTTCATATCATGATTTCTCATCATGGCACATTCCTGTACATTGTTCAATGAAGGCCCATCAAATATTACAATTTCAATTTTCAATTAATGCAACAAATAATAGGCAAAATAAATTAGCTTCAAGGGTTCCACAGCCTACTAAAACTCAGTGTCCCTAGGCTACTAGTTAGAAGCCAGGAAATTACAGATAGAGTTTTGAATGACTTCAAAGGAAGGTGCTAGGTAGGTCTGTAATGTTAATGAGAAAAGCAAATTTACTAAGATTATTTTCCTATGTGTGCAGGAGAGAACAACAAAGGGAGATGGAGTGTTGCGAAGTGTCTAAATTATGTACACATGCTCCTGCATTGGGGAGAATAATTTGGTTAGTTATTAGTTTGTTATTTCAAAGAAATTTGTTATTTGGTGTGTAGTGTTCTGGTGTTTTTAATTAGGGGAGTCAGTACAGTGTTTCCAAGTATTGGGTTTAATAATGCATTGAACTAATAGAGAAAAGTTACAAATCAGAAAAATAATTTGTAACTTATGATGCCATGCTTAAAAACCCCCATCAGTAGTACCACGTTATTTAAATGTTTAGAAAGCATGAATAGTTTGAGACCAATTCCACAATAAAAACCCAAATAGTTTACATGTTGGATAAGATTGTTACATTATTATTACTTAATAAACAGTCAGAAAATATCAGTAAGTTATCCCAGAAACAAGGAAATGAAATTGATTGTCAGGTATATTCAATACTGTACTGTCTCTACCTTGGACTGCACGTGTGTGTGTTTGTGGCCGTGTGATTAAGTTCATTGTGTGTGTTTCAGCATTTATGAATTACTTTGAGTGTCTGTGGGTCTGTTTGTTTGGATCATGATGTGTGACTGTGTGCTTGTGTTTGTGTCTGTGATTCTGTTGATGGTATGTTGCGTGTGTAAGTGTGTGTGTATGTCTGTCTCTGTCTACTGTAGATATGACTTTGTGTGTGTCTGTACATAAATGTGTGTGTGTATATGTGTGTGTGTGTGTGTGTGTGTGTGTGTGTGTGTGTGTGTGTGTGTGTGTGTGTATTCATAAGTGTGTGTTCCAGTGTGTGGTTGTACAAGTGGCTATGTGGGAGTCAGAGAAATTGATCTTATCATTTGATTTGATGACCTCCTTTTGAAAAAAAAAGACTATCTAACTTATTTGATCTTTTCATATTGTTTATGTGTTTTGCCATGTACTGTACACGTACGTGGGTGTACTCATTTCTGTGCAAATGATGAAATCTAGATACATGGATAATGTAATTTGAAAACTGGGATTAGATTAATGTTTTTGTTTCGGTTTTTTTTTTTTTTGGTTGTGTAGATTTTCGAGGCAGCATGTACTATCTACTGAAGATGTAAATACTGTGGAAATTGCAAATTGTTTAATGGTGTTTCCCATTATACAGTGGGTGATTTCAAGTTTTGGATTAGTTTAGTAGACGTCAAGAGCCGTTAAACCGAACTCCAACACTGCGACTCGGATTAACGGCCACTATCGATTCTGTAATTGATAGCATAACACGAGTGTTAACACGAGCGTGACGTCACATCCCGTGTTCGACGAACATGAAAACCGCGGAAAACCTGAAAAAAAGTTGTAATTTCTTTATGAAATTTAAACAATCGTACTTCAAATGTAACACTGTCGGAAAGGCATGTACTTCCCTCTCAATTTCATGTATTTGACTTTTATTTCATTATGTCTTAGTTCTGTCACAATCTAAAATATTGTATTTTTTCTTGCCGCTTACCGCGTGGCATCGCGCTGCCATACACATTACACGTACAACTTGCGCGACCCAGCGAGGTATGCCAAGACAGAAATAACACTAACACTAACAACGAACTTGAAATGGTGATTTCCTTTATCCCTAGTTAGTGAATGGGACAAACGCATGTAAATCGCTAACACCAGCAACCCAGTTCGGTTCAGCAGACGATTTTTAACACTACCTATGACACCAACTTCCGGAAGTGCATCATAATTTCGGGGTCAACTCGCTAACACGGATCGATTTCAAGTTTCGGATTAATGCTCGTGTTATTGTTAAGATAACACTAACACAAACACTAATCCAAAACTTGAAATCACTCAGTGTGTCCCAGAAAAAAAAAAAAACAGAACCCTAAAACAAAGACTTATTGTGCACAAGCAATGTGGTGTATAATTGCAAAAACAAGTTCATAAGTTTGCTTAATGTATCATTTGAAAGAGCGCAAGTCAATTTTTATTTTGAACATTTTTATTATATTTATGCCCCATCCCTTTTGCACGATAAGCCTTTGTTTTAGGGTTCTGTTTTTTTTCTGGGATGCACTGTATAGGCCCCATATACTAGTATATTTTCAAAAGATAGCACTTACTATACAAGAACAGAAAAATTACAGATTTTCAAACTAAGTTTATACTATTCCTGTGATGACCCCATTTGACAGTATATAAATCACACAACAAATTTGAACAAGCAGGTGAAAGTTTTATGAAGCCTGAATAATTAAAACACATTCCCACCAATAAAATTCTGCGCTGCACATAAATACATAGGTGGTGAGTGCTATTTATACCCGGGTCTTTGCCACCATAAAGGAAGTTGTTTGGGATCAATACGAGTAAACACACTCACTGATTTATGGCTTGCCTCTACGGGTTGCCATGGCAACCCAATCAATCGTGTGCTCGCAATACAAATTTGAAGCGTTTTAGGATCGGGAGCCGTTACAGTGCATAATGGATGGTGAGAAATTGTCTTTGTTCACAGGATTGAAAGAGAATCCCTGGGTGAGTGTTCGGTGGTGATATTGCTCTCATTACGTGATCCGATAGTTTGCTTCCAAAACTCTTGAGTTGCTTGGGAAGTAACTCAGTCAGTTTGTGCATTGTGAAATTTGAAAGATCTATAAAAGTCATATTTACTGACCACTTGGCCAGATAAGAGTGCATTAAAGTATATATTTGATGCCATAATTAAAGCCATTATTATATTTTTTAGATACACCTATATGATCTATTAATGCCCTGAAAATTGCTCGCTCTGAAACCCATTTTTGAGAAATTACTCATGTAATGTAGAATGTAATGTAAATGTAGAATCGTCGGGGGGGGGGGGGGTAGGGGGGGGACCTGAGATTTCCCATAGGTAGATGCTCTCCTTTAATTTAAACTTTGTAATTTGTCACTATAAACAATTTTCAGTAGTTTTGGCGTTGTTTTCTGAAGTCTGGGTGACAATAGAATACTTGTGAAAGATTGACAAAAATTTTGCTGATCGACCAAAACTAAACTTGGGCTTTAATTCTGACTGTCAACATTTGTTTCTAAACATGATAAAAAAAAATACAATATATAAATGCGTGATGTTTTGCAATCATTTATTATTAAAAGTTTATTTTAGACTGATAGGGAGACCTGCAAAGCTGTTTGTGGCAGCAGAAGTGCTACCGGATTTTGACCTGATTCCAAAAACATTTGTCAGTCAACCATGAAAAACCCAAAAATGTATTTGTCAGAACTTGGGGAAAATAAAAGGAGAATGAAATATTGATTTCCCAGGCCAAAGTAAATTTGCAAAATCATTCAGTTTTGAGAAAAATATCGGCACATTCCCCAAATAGTTCATGCTCATTCTTGCAGCAATTCCATTGGTTTATTGTCATGCCTTGGTGAATAATTTGATCTCCTTTCTGGAATATATTCTATTCTGTACACGTATACACACAACTATTGACAAATGGGAACAGCAGATATACACCTTGTCACCGATTGTATTCCGAATTTGAGTAAATTTGAGTTGAGTAAAGGAAATGTGTTCTATATTATGTGTTATTTTTTGCAGCAGTCAGTACTCGGTCGCACCCTCATGGACATATGTACACTAGAACAGAGAACTGCACAAGTGATAGTCAAGGTTGGGGACAAAAGTAGTATTCGAGTCAAATACTGTAAACAAGGAAATGTGTGATATATATATTTATATTTTTTTTGGTAGCAGTTGGGTCAAACCCTCAGGAACATACACTATAATGTAGGACTGCACTTGTAATGGGTGTGTGTGTGTGATTGTTATAGCAATCAGTTATGGTTCAGGCCATTTGTGAAGTCCGACTTTGGTACTGATTTAAAACAATAATTTCAGAAATTTGTTATTAAAGCATTCTCTGACAATCCTCTTAGAATTTGAAAGGCAGACTGTGATTGCATATCATATTTACTATGAAGTATGATCCAAATTTATCACATGTATATTTTTTTATGCATAATTGTGGCAGCAAATTGAATTGAATTGATTTTATTCCATTCATTTAAACAAAGCATAACAAAATCAGATCATAGGTATACAGTAAACAGTAAATGCAAATTTTATGAGTGGAGAATAAATAAAAGATTCAAGAATCTTGGATGCTTTACCCCAGAATTACATAATAAAATTGAGAAATTATAAATGATTTTGTGATGTTATTTATATTTGCTTTCATATTCAGTGATAGTTCCTAAGCAGGAGCAGTTTACCTAAATTTTAGCAATCATTCCTAGTCGTAAGTACAAGAAATGTTCTCTCCATCCACATTTTGAGTAGCGTAAATCCATGAACTGATCTCTACCTTTAAGTGGACCAACAGAAACCACAAGGCACTCCCACCATGGTAGAACAAAGTTCCACAGACAAGGAAGAACTAAAAAAAATAAAAATGGCCAAGAGAGAAAACTACAATCAAATACCACCCATTGTAACCAATCACCACAGCTACCATGGTGGGAGAGCCGTTACCATGGCACCATTGATGTCATAATGATATTATACCTATTATAATCCTTACCCTGTGGAGTTTTATGTCCCAGGGTTATTTAATAGCTAAGTGGTAATGGTAGTGGAAGTGTGGTGTGTAGTCTTTGTCTCAGAGCTTCCTTTTGTTTGCCTGAACTTTGACACTGCTGTTGCCCATCGTTAGGTTTTCTGGAGTCACAATGAAATTAGCATACTGAGATGTTTTTTACTACTAGTGAGAAGAGCGAGTGTGATATGCTATAAATAGCCATCAAAGAAGTTATTTTGAACGATAGAGCTCTGTTACAGCATAGATACTATGAAACTACTTGGTATATGATGTAGACAACTTGTACATGCATGTTTGTATACCAATGGTGATCCAGGGTTGGAAAAAAAATGCTAAGAAAAAAAGCAGGTAATTGTTGTAGTGCATACTCTCTACATGAACCCACGATTGTTTATATGCATGCACACATATGCATCGTAACACTAAAATAATGCATTTGTAAATATTGGGATCTATTTCAAATCAGGGAAGAGTGAACTACACATAGCATTAGCCTAGGTGTTTAGTTTACATGGGTAACATGTATGTAAAATGATCTGATTTTGTATCATATCTTTCTTTTTTTATCAGGAAATAAAATGGTCAGTACAGAAACAGGAAAATGAGAATACATTTGCAAATTAAGATAGTACTGTACTTCTACTAGTACTTCAATGAAGTATTACTGCTACTAGTGCTACAATTAAGTATAGGTTTTCCCGGCCATTTTCGCAACTTTTTTACTCATTTTAACTTATCAATATTCTAATTCAACACATTTGATGAATCCGGACAAACTGAATTTTCAATTTCAAGTTATCAGTTTTTCTTTTCATAAACACACTTGCCTCATTCATTTTGTAAAAAAAAATCATGTATTCAGGTATTCATTATTCAATTTGAAATCGATAGGTCAAGAGGTTATCTGCGCTCGATTTTACAGTTTCTTTTTCATTTACGTGTAATCTGTTTATTGCTTTAGAAGTTCTATTTAAAAACCTTGTCCCCATTTACTTTGT
>JZLH01S0598690.1:13609-26800 GCA_001188425.1 Eucidaris tribuloides
GGGAGTTCAGGAATGATCTTATTCATTTGACTTTGATGACCTCCTTTGAAAAAAAAAGACTATCTAAGCTGTATTTGATCTTTTCACTATTTTGTTTATTTGTGTTTTTGCCATGTACTGTACATCGTACTGGGTGTTATTCATTTTTGTGCGAAGTTGATGAATCTTACGAGGCTACATGCGGGGGGGGCGGGGGGGGGTCGACTCTACACCGCTTTGAAACTGGGATTAGATTGTTTTTTTTCTTTTTTTTTTTTTTTTTTTGGTGTGTAGATTTTCGAGGCAGCAATGTCTATACTACTGGAGATGTAATAGTGACAATTGCATTGTTACTTTTTTCCCATTATAAGTGGTCGATTTTCAACGTTTTGGTTAGTTTTAGTAGATCAAGCTTGAAACGCGAACTCCAACACTGCTGACTTCGGATTACGGCCACTATCGAACTTCTTAATTGATAGCATAACACGAAGTGCTTAACACGCAGCTGTGACGTCAATCCCCGTGTTCGAGACATGAAAAACCGCGGAAACTGCAAAAAAAGTTGATATTTCTTTATGAATTTCAAAACACTCGTCTTCAAGGATGTAACAGCTGTCGGAAATAAGATTGTATTCCCTCTCAATTTTCATGTATTTGACTTTTATTTAATTTATGTCTTAGTTCTGTCACAATTCTACAAAATATTGTAATTTTTTCTGCCGCATTCCGCGTGCATCGCAGTGCCCTACAACATTACACTTCATGCGCGAACCGCGAGGTATGCCAGACAGAAATAACACTAACAACTAACAACACGAACTTGAAATGGTGATTTCCTTTATCCCTAGTTCGTGAATGGGAACAAACGCATTTGTAAATCGCTAACCAACCAGACACCAGTTGCGGTGTCCAGCAGCGATTTTTTAACATACTATGAACACTAACTTCCGGAAGGTGCATCATAATTTCGGGTCGGGACTCGCTAACACGGTCAGATTTCAAGTTCGGTTTAATGCTTCGTTTTTATTGTTAAGATAACACTAAGCACAAATAATCCAAAAACTATCACGTCAGTGTGTCCAGAAAAAAAAAAACAGAACCCAAGAACAAAAGATTATTGGTGCACAAGCAATGTGGTGGCTCATAATTTGCAAACAAGTATAAGTTTGCTTAATGTATCATTGAAGAGCGCAGATGTCATTTTTATTTTCGGAACATTTTTCGTTATTATATTTTGGCCCCATCCCTTATGCACGGATAAAGCCTTTGTTTTTTAGGTTCTGTTTTTTTGTCTGGATGCGGCCCCCCACTGTTAGGCCCCTATACTAGTATTATTTTTTCAAGAGGGATAGCATTATATACAAGAGAAATGAAAAATTACAGATTTTCAAATAAGTTTGATACTATTCCTGTGGCATGACCCCTTTGACGGTATATTAAAATCAACAGACAATTTGAGACAGCAGGGTGAAGTTTTATGAAGCTGTTTTTTTTTTCCCCCTTTTTCATATTAAACACATATACCCACCAATAAAATTCTGCGCTGCACAGAATACATAGAGTGGTTGAGATGCCTATTTGATACCGGGATCTTTAGCCACATAAGGAAGTTGTTTTGGGATCAATACGAGATAAACACACTCATGATTTATGTATGACCCTCCTACTGGTTGCCATAGGCAACCATATCAATCGTGTGCTCGCCAATACAAATTTGAAGCGTTTATAGGCATCGGGAGCCGTTACGTGCATAATGGGCTAGGTGAGAGATTGTCTTTGTTCACAGAGATTGAAAGAGAATCCCTGGGTTGAGTGTTCGGTGGTGATATTGGATCATCATTAGTGATCCGAATAGTCTATGGTTCCAAAACTCTGTGAGTTGTCCTTGGCGAAGTAACTCACGTCAGATTTGTGCATTGTGACCATTTGAAAGATCTATACAAGTATATTACTGACACTTGGGGCCAGATAAGAGTGGCATTGAAAGTATCAGTATTTGGATGCCATTATTAGCCATTATTATATTATTTTAGATACTATGATGATCTATTAATGCCCTGAAAATTGGCTCGCTCTGAAACCCATTTTTTGAGAAATTATCATGTAATGTAGAATGTATGTAATGTAGAATATCGGGGGGGGGGGGGGGGGGAGGGGGGGGGACCTGAGATTTCCATAGGTAGATGCTGCTCCTTTAATTTAAACTTTGATTTTGTCACTGATAAACAATTTTCAGTAAGTTTTTGGGTTTGTTTTCTGAAGTCTGGCGGTGATCAATACGGAATTCTTTGTGAAGATGATGACAAAAAATTTTGTGATCGACCAAAATAAACTTGGCTTCATTCTGCTGTCAAACATTTGTTTGCTAAAACATAGACTAAAAAAACCAATAACAATAGTGTGTAAATGCGTGTATGTTTGCAATCATTTTATTTATAAAAAATTATTTTAGACTGATAGGGAGACCTGCCAAAAGCTGTTTGTGGCCAGCACGAGAGTAGCTACCGGATTTTGACCCTGATTCAAAACATTTGTCAGTCACCACATGAACCCAAAAATTGTATTATATGTCAGAATTGGGAATATAAGGGACATGAATATTTATTTCCCAGCGCAAAGTAATTGCAATTTCATTCAGTTTGAGAAAAACTATCGGCACTATCCCCAATTAGTTCCATGTCATTCTTTTCCAGCGATTCATTGCGTTTATTGTTCATGCCTGTGGTGTATTGATCTCCTTTATGTATATTCTATTCTGCTACACGTATACACACCACTATTGACAAATGGGAAACGCAGATATACACCTTCAGTCACGAATCTGCTATTTCCGATTTTGGAGTAAATCTTGAGTTGAGTAAAGGAATGTGTGCTATATTATGTGTTAATATATATATATACAGTCAGTACTCGCGTCACCCCTCATGGAAATAGTGTACATCACAGAGAACTGCACAGTGATAGTCAAGGTTGGGACAAAGTAGTATTCTGAGTCAACTACTGTAAAAAGAATGTGTGTATATCATATTATATTTGGTTTTTGGTAGCAGTGGTCAGCCTCAAGGAACCTACACTATAATGTAGGACTGACACTTGTAGATGGGGTGTGTGTGGTTGGTGGAGTTTTGTTTACTAGCAATCATTTATGGTTCAGGCCATATTGTTGGAAGTCCGAACTTTTTTGGTAACTGATTTTAAAAACAATAATTCAGAAATTTGTTATTTAAAGCAATTCTCTGACAATCTCTTAGAATTGAAAGGTCAGACTGTGATTGCATATCTATGTTCTATTGAAGCTATGATCCAATTTATCACATGTATATTTTTTTAGCATATTGTTGGCAGCAAGTTGAATTATGTTGATTTTTATTCATTTCATTTAAACAATAGCCGATTAACCAAATAGATCATAGGTATACAGTAAACAGTAAATGCAAATTTTATGAAAGTGGAGAATAAATAAAAGATTCAGAATTTGGATGCTTTACCCAGAATATGTTACATAATAAAATGAGAATTTAAATTGATTTTGTGATGGATTTATATTTGCTTTCACTATTCAAGTGATAGTTCTAGAACAGGCAGCAGTTTACCTAAATTTTAGCAATCATTCTAGTCGTAAGTACACAGATATGTTCTCTCCATCCACTTTTTGCAGATAGCGTAATCCATAAACTGCATCTTACCTTTAGTGACCAACGAACCACAAAGGCTCCCCCGATGGCTAGGAATAAAGTTCCCAAGATCAAGGAAGAACTTAAAAAAAATAAAATGGCAAGAGGAACAACTACAAGTCAAAACCATTGTTAACCAATCACCACAGCTACGCTGGTGGGGAAGCCGTTACCATGGCACCATTGATGTCTAATGATATTATACTATTTAAGCTCCTTCCCTGTGGGTTTTAAGTCCAGGTTTATTTAATAGCTAGTTGTAGGATGGTAGTGGAATGTGGTGTGTAGATCTTTGTCTCAGAGCTTCCTTTTGTTTGCCTGAACTTTGACCATGACTGTTGCGCCCAATCGTATTAGGTTTTCTGATTTCCAATGAATGTTAACACTAATCGATATTGCTTTTCTTACTACATAGTTGAAGATGCGAGGTGTGATATGCCTATAATAGCATCAAAGAAGTTATTCTTGAACGCATAGAGCTCTGTTACAGCATAGCGTACTATGAAAACTACTTGGTATATGTGTAGGACAAACTTTGTAATGCATGTTTGTATACCAATGGTGCATCCAGGGTTGGAAAAAATGCTTAAGAAAAAGCAGGTAATTGTTGTAGTGTATATTCTACATGACCCACGAGTGGTTTATATGCATAGACACACATTGCGAGTCGTAGACACTGAAAGATGAGTGATTGTGAAAGTAGTATCGTATGTTCGAGAGTCAAGAAGTGAAGCTAACATAGCATAGCCTAGGTGTTAGCTGTTACGTGCCCGGTACGTGATATGTCCAAAATGATCTCAGATTTTGTATCATATGTTCTTTTTTATTCAGGAAATTAAAATGGTCATGTACAGAAACAGGAAAATTGAGAATTACATTTTGCCAAAATTAACATGCTACATGTACTTCTGCTAGTACTTCAATGAGAGTATTACTGCTACTTATACAATTAAGAAGGCAGGTTCCCTGACATCAGTTTGGTTTCTAATGAAGCAGAACAATGAGAGAAACATATTAATTGAAAGTTGGCGGAAATCACGAAAGCAGAATAACACGGTTATGAAGTTTCAAGTTTTAAATTTGTGAGTCACTGCCGAGCAGCTCCCCATACCTGCACCTTCATATATCTCCATAAATTTCACATTTTTTAACCCTCGGTTCCACTTGCATTGCATCTGAACATGCGCTTCTTTTTTCATAGTTGACATGTTATAAAAATTAATGTTTCATGATAATATATTTTAATGCACTAGCAAAATCATTTTCAAATTTCGAGAAAAACGACACTTTTTATGATTTATATCACATGACATGATGGAGAGCTGCTGCATGTGACGTCCAATTTAAACTTTTGAACTTCATAACTTTCTGTTATTCCTTGTGGGAATTTTTCGCAAACTTTCATAATATGTTTTCTCATGTAGTCCTCTCTCTATAAAACAACTTAATGTCAGGTTGTGAGGGTGAACCTTGCCTTTAAGTATTATTGCTCAGGGTTGGCAATTTAAATCAGTGTTGATTTAAATCATGATTTTTTTAAAAAAAAATCAGTGATTGAAATCAAATCGATTTATTGATTTAAATCACGATTTAAATCGTGATTTAAATCGCCCCTTTCAAAAAAAAATCGTTATATTTTTCCAACCCTGTTACTGCTACTGCTGCTGCTACTACTACTACTTCCACATCATGTCCTGTTCTCTAGAGTTGTATGTCTCTGCCATTCTATAAACCCTCAGTGAGCTTGTTGCAATGCTCCCTTTAAACCACATACTTGCAGACAGAGTATTATGCAAATTCAGGGGCCTTATGTCCACACAGATACACTGTGCAGTGTTTTTACAAATGACTGTGTGTCAGTCTGTCAGACATAAGATAGAAACCACCTATGTCTCCTAGACTGGGTTCACACAGTGGCCAAGACGTGATTGTAATCACGATTACAATTGTGGTGATTAGAATTATTGACCTTACCTGTGAGAAAAGAGTCTTCTCAGACTTTGCAATTAGAATTCAAAATTTTAGTTGAGATGCCTGGTGTCGTTTTGGGGTTTCTGTCAACTGTTGTGGGAATGCATAGGGGAAGTATTGTAACCAGGGGAAAAATACACCGGGCACGGAGCGATTTCGTACCCAAAATAGCAAAAGAGCCCCTGAAAATTGCAAGAGAGTCCCCGTAAGTTTTCGTAGGGTTCAATACAAAAGAGTATCTGAAACAGGAAAAGTAGGCCCCCCCCCCCCCCCGAAAAAAACGAAGAAAATGTTAATTTTTTCCTTGACTGTGACATGCGCAAGAGAATGAAAGGTCACATAAGCTCCACCTCTGAAATTGTGTCAAGCCATTCACACGAGGAAAAGGAGACAAGATTTGGGAGAATCATGATAAGAAAACACCTGGACCATGATTTGAATTTTGCAATTTGGTTTACGATCGTGATGCTAGTCTGCCAACACATAGGTGAAAATACTGAGAGTGATCGGTGGTTGCAAACACGTTTGCAATCACAATTTGGCCGCCCTGCAAAAATAATTGTTTTCTCCCATAGCAGTACTGTTCATACAGCGTGATCTAGTGGATGGTGCTGGGTTGCCAGCACTCTGCATAATGCACAAATGTAATTTCTCCGATAACATGGGGCTAGATAAATGTTGACTTGGCCTCGAGTTATGCTCGCAGGCCTTCCGCTATCAGACTGGAGATCGGACTTCGCGGTTCACATGTACTCAGAAGGAATGTTGACGGTCATGTAACCATCCCGACCGTTGTACAGTCACGATCAAGATATGCTAATGGGAAGGGTAAGATGTATCAGTGAAGGGGAAATTCCTTTACTGTCTAATATTTGTACTGATATTATATGTACCTGACCCCTGTTATCATAGTTTGGTGTTTTGCAAGACCATTCGGTAATCCATTTCAATCTTCTTGTGATAACTTCCCGTATTGAGACCCCAAGTAGTGGTACATGTTCATGCAAAGAGGCACAGTGTACCATCGACCTGCGTTTCAGGGAATGTATTGTATTTGAGATGTTTGTGCCTTTCTTCCAAATAAAGCATTTCATCTTCCGAGTACCTGTCATTTTCATTATGGATGTCTTCCCCCTGCTGTCCTTGCATTTCTGGTCACTACACTCTGTGTGTTATAAAACCACTCCTGAAAGAGGAGGGATACAAATTCCATCTTATCAAATGGACATAGGCCTTCATGTATCTTGGTGAAGAAAGTACATCTTGTCTTGTACATGTATAACGATGCTCATATTAGTAGTATGAGAGCATGGGCGGAGCTAGACAGAGTATAAATGGTATGTAGGTCATAGGATAGTGTGAAAATTTCAACTAACACGCAAGCTATGTCCTGTGCATTATTTGCTGTATACAATAGTACAAATCCAGTATGAAACTATTAATGTCAAAGTACATGTACCAGCATGGCTGTGCGTTATCTGAAAATCGGCTCGTGACCAGTCAGACTAAAAAGCTAAGATTCCTACAACAATTTTATAATGAAGAAGTTGATGGTTTAAATGATCATGTAGTGTAAGATAGACATCTAGGTTAGCGTGACAGAATGATGTATGGTGTACCATGCTGAATGATGGATCGTACACTGAATTGAATTGTGGGATATCTCCTTACTGGCATGCTGGTCGATTGGTGTCATTGTGTCTTTCAACAAATAATGTTAGGGTAGGCCCTTTTGAACTGATTACAGAATTGTGAGTCTCTGATTAAGACTAGACTTCAAAGGAAACCCCTGTAAGTGTTCACTACCAAACCTAAGGTAATTCAGGATAGGAAATAAAATTTTATTTTGGGGGGCTACTTTCAAGCCTGATGTAGTGATGCCAGTATGTTATACATTGTACCCTATGGGGAAAATTGAGGGCGATTTTGTTATTTTAGGGGGCTAGTTTTTTTTGGGGGGGGGGGGGGGCTAAATCGCCCTCAGCCCCAGTGTATTTCCTACCTTGTAAGGTATTGATTTTAACACATGTAGGTATAGTGTTGAATTTTATCACCTGATGTGTTATTTTAACATGGACACAATTACCTGTAACTACTAAAAAAGTATCTTCACACCAAATGTGTACAATTAAATCAACACCATGAGTGGCATCTACAGTGTATTGGGCATCCACTTGAGTGTTAAAATTAACACCACAGCTCTTGCAGTGTAGAGGTATAAAATATTGTGTGTTTAAGATGGTATCAGGGATGTGATTAAAACTCATCCTGACAGATGCAGAGTGGATGGTGAGAGAGCTGTGGCGTAAAGTAGTTTGTCAAAAAATTATGCGTGGAGGTTGATGGAATTTTGATGATAATGACAGGATAATATGTATCTGTGATATATGTTTTGATGGAAAGTCAAGTTGAGACATACATTTTGCCAGCAGTTTTTTGCTCGTGACATGGTGATGTTGACTGTGTGATTTCTTAACTGTGATTTGTTTGATTTGAATGTCAAAATTAATATTTGTCCCAGGCCTAATTTGAGCCTGTACATTATTCCGCAATAACGGAAAATGGACGGAATTTCTGGAAATCACAACTTGAAACAGAAAATGAGTTTTCAAATGGAAAATCACGGAAAACCTCTTTTTTCTCCTAATTTGTACTTTTTGAAAGGAAAAAATACCAAACTCAGAACAAAAATTGGAAAAAGTTGACACGAAAACAAAAAAACAGTGAGAATTATTTGTTTCAAGTTTTATGTAAACGGAATTGTCATTTTTCTTCATGTATACAAAGTCTATGGTAAAACGGAATTTCCATTTTTCAGAAAAGTTGAAACGGAATTCCAGATTTTTGGAAATGGAAAAGACCTTTTCTTGAAACGGAAAATCACTGTCCCTAAATTTATACACAGGATAATGGCAGCTTGTTGCACTACCAAAGTGATGTTGGTGATTGTCTGATTTCTATTTCTATTATGTGTTTTATTTGAATATCAAATTGATATTTGTCCCAGGCCTAATTCGAAGCCATATAGTATTAATACACTGCATTGACTGTACCTCGCATAGAGATACTGTTAGCAGAGCTCTGTACAATGTGTTTGGGGGTGTGTGAGTATCAAGAATGTTAAAGCTCCAGGTGTGATATATGTTGTAGTAAATGATTAATGGTGCTGTGTCTTAATAAATCTAAAACATTATGAGAGGATATTTAAGAGTCATTTATTCCATGAGAGACTCTGTCGAGTGCAAAGTGTCTGATGCACTGATTGTACTGTCACACAGTGAAATTTATGAGATGCTTGAAATGGCGTAATCCTCGTTAATATCGACACTTGGCTGGACATGCTTTATTCAGGGACTGGTTTCCCTGCAACATGTCATATTTATTCCGTGTAGTATTCATTAATATGTACACATGGCTGGACATGCTTTATTCAGGGACTGGTTTCCCTGCAACATGTCATATTTATCCCATGTAGTTTTCACTAATATCTACACATGGCTGGACATGCTTTATTCAGGGACTGGTTTCCCTGCAACATGTCATATTTATCCCATGTAGTTTTCACTAATATCTACACATGGCTGGACATGCTTTATTCAGGGACTGGTTTCCCTGCAACATGTCATATTTATTCCGTGTAGTGTTCATTAATATCTACACATGGCTGGACATACTTTATTCAGGGACTGGTTTCCTTGCAACGTGTTATATTTACTCCACCACACAACATGAATAAATTGCTTCGTAGTAGGTTTCCATCACCTTGCTACCAGCATACATACAGGCTTGTTCAGTTGTGCAATCATTCTAATGTCATTGTATTAAACACAGTGGCATTTTGCAATATTGTCAGACTACATATTAGATCCTTCTATTTTCCCTTTGTGTATATTGTGTAGACCTATGTAAAATATGAACACTCTAAAGCTTGTTGTATTTCAGTATTTTCCTTTTAACTTTATCACAGTAAATAACTATGGTCAAAATAATCTAGATTTTTTTTCTTAGTGTACCAGGTATTT
This sequence comes from Eucidaris tribuloides, assembly GCA_001188425.1. Taxonomy (NCBI): domain Eukaryota; kingdom Metazoa; phylum Echinodermata; class Echinoidea; order Cidaroida; family Cidaridae; genus Eucidaris; species Eucidaris tribuloides. The sequence goes on from JZLH01S0598690.1 coordinate 23,256, forward strand.
ACTAGTAGTTCATGGGAATTGCATAATTTTGGAATTAAGCATACAGAAAATGATAAATTGTTCCTATCAAATTGAGCTTGGAATAATTTTGTGCAATTATGTACACTGTATTATGGGACATAAGCCTATAAAACAAAAACAAAATAATAATAATAAAACATAATAATAGCTTCTTATTTACCCAGGGCAGTATCGTCAGTGTCAACATTGCTTTTTCCAGAGGACCCTGCAATTATCTTTACCTCAGTTTCCAACAGGCCCCTAATTTTCCCCCTAGGTGTGGAGCAGCAGTATGGATAAAGCACCTTGCAGAAGAATTAAAATACACATGATGGGAATTACACCCAGTCTCTTCCATTTGAAAGGCAGAGGGCAAATCTACTACAATACGACATCTCCACAAACAAAACTATCACCAAATACCAATTTACACAATTTTAGCACAGTCACGACTATGTATGTAAAATTAAATTGTAGAATTTATTGTAATAATTTCCTTCTTTCAAAAAACATAATAGGTTATTTATTTCTTTATCTGTCGTTACAGTTGGTGACAAGATCCCAGCCGATGTCCGCATCACAAGCATCAAGTCTACAACACTCAGGGTGGACCAGGCACTCCTTACTGGTGAGTACTGATGATATCTAGACCTGTTCAGTTTTGAAAATGAGACACCGCTCTGTGCTTTACAGCTGGGTGGCTTGCGAGAGTGTAAAGAAAGATGAGTATCTCGTCATCTATGTGTTTCCTAGTTCAGGATAAGCTTTAAAGGCAGGGGATCTCTTTTGCATGCCTAAAAATTAACATTGTGTAAATACAATGGCATTTAGAAGAAAATGCCATCTGGGAACCTTTAGCAAAATAGAGCGAGCCTAGAAAAAAAAAAAAAAAAAAAAAAAAAAAAAAATAAAAAAAAAAAAAAAAAAAAAAAAAAAAAAAAAAAAAAAAAAAAAAAAAAAAAAAAAAAAAAAAAAAAAAAAAAAAATAAAAAAAAAATCTCCCCAGTTTTAGTTGGAGTTATAGCTGACCGTTAGACTCAGATTTGCATTTTTTTCTCGCGAAAAAAAATTCCTGCCATAGAATGCTACACTTACGCCGCTGTTGTTTATTCTTTTGCCATTTTTCAAATTCTAAGGTCAATCACTGCACCCCCAGATTTCACAGACATGCCCTTCATCAATAGCCTAAGGGCATGGGTATCTTTCCTGCGTCTGCGTGGATGGGCAAATGAGATCCACTGCCTTTAAAACTTGGGTTATTGCATTCATCTTTTGTTTAGCTACTAGAAGCCCTCCCCAGCACTGCGCTTGTCACACATACACAGCCCCAGATTCTTAACATATACGATCTGTTTGGGTTTGAGAACATGACATGCGCCATAGTTGTGGGGGGGGGGGTTACAAGAGTATAACAAAGAATACAGTGTATCTTCATCTTTGCATTTCTTTATTTCAGGAACAGCTGCTGTAATCCCTGTAAGTTTTCTAGAAAAAATCCAGAATGGGCGCATGTCACATACTCAAAACCGCACAGGTCTATATGTTGAGAATGTTGTGTTGTATGTGTTCCCTAGATCCAAAGACCATGACTGAGGTTGGTGAATTGAAATCAGTTAATTTGTACTTTCAATATTTTAATTCTTCATCTTTTTGGAGTGTCAGCTTTTCTTGGCACCAACATGAAGTCCACCATTCTAATTTTGTATAAGACGACCGTATCATTTTGTGTTTTGCAACACAACGTCAGTAATATCAGTAATAATGATAAAAGTGAAACAAACATCACTATTGCTAGTAATGGGTCTGTAGCAATTAGTCTGTAGATCGTAGACTCCTGTGAGGTCTCTATGGGGCCTTCTGTGTTGAAATACTTCAAAATAAATTGGGATTGCCAAAATACAATCAAAATGAGCAATCAAAACTGGTTGGATTCATATTACAAGAAAATGCAAGGAACATCTGTTGAGAGTTGTCCTCATTACAAACTTATAGGTTTCTTAATGTCTCCAAATTCTTTGCTGGAAATGTGAAGAAGAAATTGTTGCTTGGTTTTTATCACGTGAATGTTAGCCTCTCACGTAAAGTGTACGGCACACATCACGTTACTGTGCTAGGCTTGCCGGTTTTATTAGGGCAATGTCTGTGTAATGCTCGAGGTAGGAATGTATGTAAGGCAGCATACTGTACCCGCGCCCCAGTTACATGATTTGACTCTGATATACTTACCTGTGGTATCACTTGTGCTCCAATTAGCCCGTTTGCTCAGACATTTTCCTATCAAAGACAATACATTCTACTGAAGTATATAGTTTTTTTATGTAATGGAAAAAAAAGCTATTATTATTATTACAGACCTATAGTTTTTGTTGATCAGACGAAATTTGCATCAATCTTTCCTCCTAACATATCAACACTCCAGACATAAAAACAACAACTGTTTGTTTAAAATAATATAATGTGAATTTAAGATAATCTGCAAGCAGATATTACTATGTCCATTTCCTCGCAAAAATGTTAGCCTCACCCTTCTCCCCCCCCAAAAAAAAATAATTTAAACATTTTTTTAAAATATAATTTATCAAAAGTGGAAGTATTTCAAAACATGATATTTTTTTTTTCAGGAAATTAATAGATGATATAGGTAACCTAAAATCAATAGGAAAACATTTCATATGTCACCATGTACCAGAACTACTGCATACATTATACTGCCTTTCAGAAGTAGTTGAAAGGTTCCTCAATTTGTAGTTTACTGAAAGGATTTGAAACAACGACGACAACAAATTACCACTTTCCTTAACCCTTCTAACACTGGTCATGAATTCAGATCATGAATATGTACTCATCGTGAGGTCTATAGGAAATGTAGATTATAGCAAAATCAAAGCCTCTTCAATGGGTAAATAATTGGTGTCGTTCACAAAGCTTCATAAAAAAACAAAGAACAGTCGTCTCGGAATAATTTGTGTTTTAAGAACGCAGATTTGAATGTCAGAGACCCTCCGTTCAAATTTGATTTGACATGTGCCTAAGGGTTTCCATGGCGACGTAAAATCAGGCACCCAGCATGAATAATAGTGGCGGGGGGACAGCCGCAGCTTTTGGTGCCAACTTAATCAGGTTTGAAGGGAATACGACAATATTGACTGTGTTTTCTCCCAAAATGTCAGATCTGGTCATTTACTTCCTATGCATATGTAGACAAAGCTTGCATGCTGGTTATGAAATTTCAGCATTAAATTCTTTACTTGTTCGTAATTTTATTTACCTTGAAAATGTGTTCATTCTTTGTTAATTTTCTGTTTACTTGTTCTTGGAGCTGTCATTTTTGTGTGTAGAATTTTCTAGATTATTCTTAATGATAACATCTGATTCATCAAAGTTCGCTAATAAAAAGTTGGAAAAGACATTTTTAGCTCATCCGGCCCGAAGGGCCCGATGAGCTTACGCCATGGCGTGGCGTCCGTCGTCCGTCCTTCCGTCCTTCCGTCCGTCCGTCCACAGTTTTGAAAATGTTTCTTCTTCATCATTTCTCAACCGATTTT
>JZLH01S0598696.1:6432-26349 GCA_001188425.1 Eucidaris tribuloides
AAAGAGAGAGATTAATCTGCAAGCCCAAATAATGTTCAAGTTTGCTTGCAGAATATATTTCAAAATTATGCTTCACTTTACGTGTAGGTCATGGAATGGAACTTCAGTAAATCCATCATTATGGTTACAATAACATTTACAAAATTGATTTGACAAGACTGTAGCTAATTGGGTTCTATCATGGTCAGGGACGGGCATAATAAAAAAAAAATCAGTTTTTAAACTACCTAAAGAAAAATCCTTTGCTGGTGATGAAAAGTAGTATACATCGTCACTTTTCGTTATATACATTTTCCTCTTACTACAAATGCCGCTTTGAAATACCGCAACTCGTACCATGAGCTTAGATTTTTTTTAATCAGGTTTTAAGCAAGCCAGATTTCTTATTCCAGACTGAGTGAATACAATAGTATTCATGTGCACCTATTCGCCTACATTACGGAATCACCGATGCAATACTACGAATCTGCTTTTGAAATACTCGCATGTCAGCCACAGAGCTACGAAGCCTAGACGCATATGTTTGTTTGTACTTACTGCATAAAGAAAATAATCTTCGGGTTTATGTAATCACGGCGCCGTGCTTCCATTCATTAAGCCTGCAGCTATATGTTGACTTTATTTAAGATACAGCTTGACCCGGGAGAACAAACAGCGCGTTTTATTCATTTTCATTTCATTAAAACGAGACTAGACCAAATAAACTCATACAAGACATACAAGACTAAGCTATTTATCATGTCGCTAGTAAGAAGTTGTCCAATTAATGTTCTATCCGAGTACGTCATTCGGGTTACTTCGTTTTTTCCGCTCTCAAGCCGCGCACTTCATTTACTCATCGGATTGTTTACTAACGAGGACCCGTATTTTTAACTACTCATCTGTCACAGTCTTCAAAAAGTATCAGTGCTCGAGTAGTGGAGGGCTAAATCACCACTGTGGACACTTTTAATGTTGATGATACATACTCTCTGCAAATCTCGATAAGGTGTCGCAGACGGCTAGCACTAGAATAGAGTGGATTCGACAAAGACAGATAATAATGATACATTGAAGATTAAACAGGCAATTTAGGGGTCGATTTATTTTGTTTGTTTAGTATCTGTTTGTTTGTCAGTCGCTTAGTCTGTCTGAGTGCTGTGTAGCTATGTATGTGTTTTGTGATGTGATCGTGATGTGGTGTGTGTTGTGTGTTGTGATGTTGTGTGTGTGTGTGTGTATGTGTTGTGTGGTGTGTGTGTGTGTGTGTGGTGTGTGTGTGTGGTGTTGTGTGTGTGTGTGTGTGTGTGTGTGTGTGTGTGTAAGTGTATGTGTGTGTTTCAATAACGATGAACAAAATAAGTTTAAGGTTTCACTTCCCTCAACAACACATTCATCGAACTTTCACCACACATCACATTTACGACCAGACATCATTTCAACATGAGCAAAATTTTAAAAAGAATAACATTATTTAATCCTGATAAGGGCAAAAACTTGAGTGATAATGAATAAATATATCATGTAATTTAACAACTCTTTTATACTGCAATAAAATTAATCAACACGCCACTGACACAAATGCCCCATCACTATTTATAAGTTTGAAATAAAACAGTTGGCATCACTTTTTCACATTTTTTCCCCTCTTATACCATTAAGATGGTTTGCGTTTCGGGGCAATGCATTTTCATCAAATAATATTAAAAATAAATGGAATGTTACTCATGGCGTACATTCAGTGCCTTTAAAAAGTAAAAATCAATGAGCGACCATTTCAGTTTTTCCCCATAGACTGTTCCGTTATAGATTGTTTTTATTCCCAGGACATTGCATTGATTTATACACCGATATTTATCAATATATGATTTGATGGTGAAAGTATAAGTTTCTTTTGAAAGTTTTGGGCCGTTCTAGGGTGTTTATTCGCCCATTAACACGCTCTCACAAAGGTCAGACATAAAACTTTGTCCCCTTTTTAAAATTTAAATTGTGCTTCCAATGATAAACAGTGTCATTAAAATTCAAGTTACTTTTATAAAAGGACTCCCTTTTCAAGGTGTAATATGATGTTACATGTAATGAGGGGGCTGACAATGGTTACTGTTAAGAAATTACAAAAATGCAGATCCTGCCTGTTAATGAATTAATATCGCTTGGAACGGCACTATTTATGTTTAAAATGTGTAACAACTCACTTCCAGGTATATTTAATGAGTATTTTACTTTAAATCGTTCTTTGTATTTATACAAGAAATTCTCAAAATATACATATTCAATTTAATCGCATGTTATATATTTCACAATGTTCAATATTTCATCATGGTCCAGTTCTTTGGAATAACCTACAAATCTCAATGAAAGAAAATAAGACAGTAACACAGTTCAAACGATTATACAAACAGCACCTCTTTGGCAAACGTGTACTCCATCATTATAGCTAATAAATATAGTATATGTTTCCCCATCTATACATTTATGTTAAATTGAAATTGTTTTATTTTTTATATTTTTTTTCGTAGTCCAATGTTTTTATCTTATAAAAAGGCAGTGGATCTCATTTGCAAACATCCCCGCAGACCAGGAAAAGATAACCCATGCCCTTAGGCTATTGATGAAGGGCATGCCTATGAAATCTGGGGGTCAGTGATTGCATAGAATTTAAAAAATGCAAAGGAAAAACAATAGCCGTTTAGTGTACGTTCTATGATAGGAATTTTTTTCTCGCGAGAAAAAATTCAAATCAAAGTCTAACTGTCACAATAATTCCACTAAAACTGAGATAGCTCCTATATTTTGCTAAAGGTTCCCAGATGGCATTTTCTTCTAAATGTCATTGTATTTACACAATGTTAATTTTGGGGCACGCAATATCTGTGTATTTTTGTCACAAATGGTATTAATTTGATAATACAGAGATGACCAGCAAATTTATTCTGCATCTTAGATTCTCTCTGCAAACCTTTCATTCATTAATACAAATGGTATTGTTTTTGTTTTTATTTTTATTTTTGAAAATTAAATTCCTCCATGTACTCTAGCGTGTGCAAGTGGATTTGCTAAACAATAAAACCATGCATTGGTCTTAAAGTTTTAAGATTTACTAAAATAAAATATTGCTATAGATATCGCAACTGATGCGGCGCGATAAGGTGGAATCGCACGTGTGGGACACCTGGGAGCACGCGTTAGAATCCTTATCATTCTCCGCACATTGTGCCCTTAGATCACAATAGGTCGCGTAAACCCAGCGTCGGTGATCAAATTCGATTGACAGAAATTTTCTTTAGCATATGATAGTATCCGGAAAAATCACAGCCGCAAATCTCATTACTAATGTGTAACGTCCAACACCAAAATCTCCAAACGGGAAATCGAGAAATCGCTCTCCAGGAAGAAAACTTGTTGATGGTCTGGTTTCAAGGGCGATATTCGGTAAAATGCTTCGCTAGACAATGACAATACGGTATTACGTACACATTCAGCTGGTAAATAGAATAAAGGGTGTACTGGTTGTAAATTATAGAGGCTTATTGGGCAGATGGGTGTGCCACAAACGTACACAATTTAGCGTGACGTAATTTAGGGATTACTGCACGGTAAAAAGATCCTAAAATAGAATCAGTTACGACTTTAATGGTACAGTTAGTAAAAAAATAAATAAAGATGAAATCGCACCACTACTTTGAAACGAGTATATCATGCAGTATATGAGAGTATTGGTATAATTACGAGTATATAAGAGTACCATATTTGATAAAGTGTATCAAAAGACGCGCCAGTATCGTCAATATGTAATCTTTGAAACGCAATAATTCTAGAAATAATGGTTTCATCTTCGGGGATAAAAAAATGCATTTTTGTTGATTTATCGACACTGTTTCTGAGTTGCAAAATAAAGTAACAATATTTCATAAATACCCCCCCCCCCAAAAAAAAGATAGGAGTTATCTTGATATTAGTCCTAAAATCGCGTTTAGAGAAGTGACATGAGTTTGACAATATTTCAGACTAATATTGCATTATAAAAACAAGCACTGAGCTTATCAGTAGTAATGATAATTAATTAACAATGATCTGATGATAATAGTTCGATGATTTGTCAGGACAAGCCACCAATTTTAACATATTATCCAGCTATTGAATAATATAAAGTAAAAATACTTCTTGATTAATGTTGCCTAATACTCTATATCACAACAGCCCTTTTAAGGGCTACCAATTTCCAAGAAAGAAATTTTCACATGGTGCACCGTAAAAGTCGTAGCTTAAAAACAATTAAATCATGACATCAGGTAAAAAAAAAAAACTCCATACAAAAAAAAAGTACTGGGTTAAAAAAAAAGTAAACCATGACATCAGTCATGCATTTAACATGTTTAACAAATAAGATAAACGAAAACAAAAATAAAGCAGTATCTTACCTCTAATTGATGATTCAGGAATTACGTTCGGTGTTTAGGAGAGGTTGAGAATCACAACATTGCAATGTCGAAGTCAGCTTCAAGTTAAATCATACCCAAACCGTAAAAAAACAATGCAAAACAACGTTTTAATTGATCTTGATATTGAGTTAACTAGTTCCAATCTCGCACTCCGCGGCAAGATCTGAGATCAATAATAGATTCCACGGCGCGGTAACAGTTGTTACACTTGTTCAGCTTTCGGACAACATTGTGTTTCAAGCGAGAGTTTCCCGAGCTCTTTTATCCGAGCAGTTACGCGGCGGTGGACACAAACAAACACACGTAAACCCACTTGCCAGTACATGCAGTATCGAGATCCGTCCACCGTCACATCGTTCCGTTAATCCTTCTGAATAGAGCGCCCGTGAGATCAATCCATTCAACAGACGTCATAATGTATACAGTCCTCCGCAAGAGAGAGCGTTAATAACTCAAGTCATGCTTTCAGCTTGTCCAATCAAGATAGTAACATTAATGACGACTTCACAGAAGCGCAATCCTATATAAATAAAATGTTGGTACAGATATACATGTAGTATACAACTGTTTCATGTTCGGATGTGTTCGCACTGTGGATACCGCGTAGAGTCTAGGGCTTTCACCAAAAGTTGTGTTACCTACCATGTCATTTTCAACGCATAATATAGGCGGATCGTCGAGTAAAGGGGAAAACGTTCGACCCCCGAGGTCACTCAGATAGCTGATATCCAGGTGACACTGGTGACGTCACAGTGATAGTTGAGTGATAATCAAGCGAGTGTTTTCATGGCAATACGGGTCCTGGATAGATGTAAATGACGAAAACACACCTGTGATCTTGAAATCCAAACCACTGTCTCATGTATCCAGCATGGTATGAGCGCAGTTGTAGACTGTAGTAGAAGTAGGGGTGCTGATGCAAGCAAAACAGGTCTAGTCGCTGTCGCAACAACGTTATATACAGGGTGGCCCAGAAAGAATGCTACGAGTATGATCACTAATTTCTTCAACATTATCGGCAAAATGTCATTAATATTTATTTCGTTGGTTAGAACATTCTTTTTTCAATAAAATGATACCAAGATCATTGATTTTGAGTAAGGCGTTTTGATTCTAGGGCCATTTGTCGGAAGCAATGCAATTTCCAAATTTGTCAATTTTTCAACAGCGGCGGTCATCCGGACGCCAGATATTCTGGCGTCTCAGCTAACCATCCGGCCGCATACCGGACAAAACCGCAATGACAAAACGGCTGATATGCCATCGCTTTCATAAGGAAGACGATGCGAGCTATGTCTCCATTGTCATCGCGCTTTGTCCGATATGGTTAGCTGAGACGCCAGAATATCTGGCGTTCCGTTGAAAAATTGGCAAATTTGGGAATTGCATTGCTGCGAAACATGGCCCTAGAATCAAAACGCCTTACTCAAAATCAATGATCTTGGTATCATTTTATTGGAAAAAGAATGTTCTAGGCAACGAAATAAAATTAATGACATTTTTGCCGATAATGTTGAAGGGCGGGGAAAAAATTTAGCGATCATACTCGTAGCATTCTCTCTGGGCCACCCTGTATAGAATCCACACAAAAGTAGTTTCATCACACTAAGAAAAATAGGTTCAACTTTGCACCATTAAAGGTGCAGACCAATGTCACACTGGGAGCACCTTTAAAAGTGCAACTGCAAAGTTGTGCCATTCTGAAAGGTGCAAATTTACACCTTAAAGGTGCAAAATTGCACCTTAAAGGTGCAAAGTTGCATCTAAAAGGTGCAGAGTTGCACCATACAAAATATGAAAAATTAGTTTTTTTTCTTTGCAAACTGTGTGTGTGTGTGTGTGTGTGTGTGTGTGTGAACCGCAATTTACGTTCATTCAAGTGCTAATTGTATTTACATCATAATGCAATAATATTAACATTTACAAATATTTATAAACTCCTATATGACCCTGCCGGGGCTCGAACTTGCGACCTTTCGCACGTGAGGCGGCCACTCTACCCACTTGGCCATCACGCTGGCCGTGACGGTGTTTATTTTCAACTGATTATCCGAAGGTGAATTATTTTCTTCCTTTTAAGGTGCAAATTTGGACCTTTGGATTTAATACAAACAGCGAAACTGTATGACTATCACAGCTAGGAGCATAAATTAACCAATTAATTATCATCACTGCATTATTAATCAATCACTTAAAGCCAAAGTATAGTTTTGGTCCATCGGACAAAATTTTCTATCAATCCTTTACAAAAGTATAGTATTGTCATGTCAGACATCAGAAAGCAACATCAAACCCACTGTAAAATTGTTCATAATGACATGCCATTTTTCAATTATCAGTAACGAGACATATTCCTACAGCAAAAAAACGTCAGGGGCACCCGACTTTTATATTTTCACAAATTTCTAAAAAAAAAAAATGGAGGCATTTCAGATCGTTTGATTTTCAGGGCATTAATGGAAGATATTGATCTATCTGAAACACAGAAGAAAGTGGCATTTGTCATCATTTACGCAAACCATACTACTTTGCTTTTACTTTCATTAATCAATCAATTTCATTGATCTGAGCAGGATCATGGGAACGATATCTACCCAAGAGCATGTCAATGCGTGCAAATCAAGGGGGTGGGGGGGGGGGCGTGCAAATCAGGTCCCAAAAAGCAGGGTTCACTTATAAAAATAAACCATGGTGTTAAAATGCCTAATTTACCATGGTACCATGGTAAATCAATAGTAAAACCATGGTAAACCCATGGTAATACCATGGTTAAAACATGGAGATACCATGGTTTTATCTTGGTACCATGGTAAAATCTTGTTTTTACCATGGTAAAACCAAGTTTTTTTTACCACGGTAGTACCATGGTTTTACCATGATAATACCATGGAATATTATGGTAATACCATTGTAATACCATTGTAAAACCATGGTAATACTATGGTTTTACTGTGGTAAATTGGGCCAATTTACCATGGTACCATAGGTTACCATGGTAGTACCATGGAATACTATGGTAAAACCATGGTAATCCATGGTAAAAAACATGATTTTTACCAGGGTATTACAATATTTTTACCATGGTAAAAAATGGGCAATCTTTTTTTTTTTAATAAAGGGATGTATGTTGCCGTACTTTGGCGAAAAGAAGGAAGTGACAAATCACTCAAATTTGGGTAACTGGTGGTCTGGAAACCCCCGAAGCATGCTCTAACTACAGGCAAAATTTAGAGAAGACAAAATCATTCTATTGAAAGATACTAAAATCGAATGCCGTGAAATTGCTTGATACCAATTGTAAATGACAGACATAAATTGCCCATTTATGAGAAAGGACACTTTTTTTTTACTTTCTCCCTTTTGCCAAAGAAGGAATCCAAGGTGCAAAACAATGCGACAAAATTGTTATTATTATTATTATTATTATTATTATTATTATTATTATTATTATTATTATTATTATTATTATTATTATTATTATTATTATTATTATTAATATTGCGCTTTTCCCATTAGGCCCAAAGCGCTGCATATTTGGCCATCCTTCTTTACTAGGCAAGCATCTATACAACGCGCCATAGAAGGGGCCCGAATAATGTTGAAAGTGTTGAAATGGCCATCACACCGGATTTTCACCCTTCTCTTTTCGATGAAGTGTGTGGGTTCTTTTACAACACAATGTGCCCAAAAGGATGGTGCAGAATTCTAGAGAGAATTCTAGGGAGTGCTACAACCCCCCTGGCCGGTCTCCATAGCACCCAAGCTCAGGGCCCTGGGTGTTGATCACCCCTTATAACCTTTTACTTTTATAGGGGTGATGCCTGTGAAGTATGGACCATCATGGCTGCAGAATATGCAGATCAGAGAAGATTGAAGCATTTGAGATGTGGAGAAAGCTGCTCTGCATTCAAAGGGACAGCAAAAAAATTAAATGAAAGCATTCGACATGATATTGGGGATAGACATCCGCTCTTCAACACAGTGCCGAAGCAAAAGCTTCAATACTTTGGTCACATTACGAGGAGAGATGGAGAAAGCGGTCATGCTTGGAAAATTAATAGAAGAAAACGAGAAACAAAGGAGGCAAAGACTTAGTGGACTGCGGTGGCATTGCTTCCATCTTACATGTCAGTACATGTATACACTGCTCATAGCGTCGTAGGCGGGGGGGAGTGTTTGGGTGTTCAAACACCCCCCTTTTTCGTAAAAAGGGGGTGTTTGAAAATGAGAAATAATTGATTTTTTAGGGGTTTTTTGGAAAAAAAAAATTCGTCACTACCCCCCCCCCCCCCCCCCCCCCCCCGCTGAGCGAGTTTCGGCGACTGGCGTGACCGGAAAAAATTTCGAACTTTGGATTTGGAGAAAAAAAAAATCGTCACTATCCGCAACCCCCCCCCCATCTCCCCCCCCCTCCCCCGCTGAGCGAGTTTTCGGCGGCTGGCGTGACCGGGAAAAATGTGGAACCTAGATTGGCGCCGGAAAAAACACCTTGCGAAAATCCTGCGTACGCCTATGCCACTGCTACACAAAATCTCAATGTCGTCACGAATGGAGACCCTTCATCAGTGGGGTCACGAGTACTCAACCATGAGTAGAGCGACGACGACGACGCACCCTACAAAACGTGGGGGTGCTGCCGACTCCCAGCATCCTGGAACTGAGTAATGTTGTTGCACCTCGCAGAGATGATGCAATCTCTTGCGTGAAAGAAAGAATGATTTGCCACTATTGTGAGTGTGATATTGTGGTCATCACGATTGTTATGTTGCAAACATAAGTTCTGCCTGGAGACGTTAAAAAGATCCGATACCAGTGAGTCAAAAGGTTTGCTATGCATCCGAGATCGTGGGCAGAAACCAGTCCAATTTGGGGTGACATTTCTAGATGTCCCTTGATGAGGGCCCGAGAATATCTTAGAATATACCTGGGGAAGTACCACAGAGAGCGGCTACACAAATTACACCATAGCTCGATATAGGGGGTATCTTTCAAAGATTGTGTATGAGCAATGGCTTACCCCTGATATGGCGAGTTTGTGTTTGTGATGGGGGTGGGGGTAGGGGTGGGGTCTGACTTTTGCTGGGTAGAGTCATTGATGGGTGAATGCCTGACTCTTTGGAGCTGAGATTCATCTGGCACAAGCTATCACTCAACGTGATGGACCTGTTCAGTTAATTTCAGGTGATACTTTCACTCGTTGATCAAATGCATTTGTGAGCCCTTTTGAGGGATCTCGATCGGCAGGCATCGTTAGAAACACAGTTACACAATGATTGTTCCCGATGGCCACGGGAACTTCCAATGGCCATATAGTAGTATTGCTCCCTGCTCTTTCTTATGAGGTATAACTCAGATAACCGTAACACCTCCCTTTGGATGCAATAATGTAAAATATAGTCGAAAAATTTTCATTAATTAATTAAAAAGAACGAAAGACATTTAGAATCTGTTATTGGTGGGATTTGACCTTTTCGCATAAAGCTTTCAAATAAAAAAAAATCCCATGCAGATTGGCCCTTTTTGCTATCCATACAGAACGATTGTGTCACTGCTATCATAGTGAGCCAACGGCAATTTCCGGCTCCACTCAAATTAATGAGATCAAGAATCCTGTTACACAAACTCGTAAAATATGATTAAATAACTGAATCTAAAAGGTAATTATAACTCGTAAAAATGTATGTCGATTATGACGTGATATGAATTACTACGGCCGTTAAACTTATATTTTATATTTCGTGAATCTTTCGTATCTTCTACCAGTAAAATACTGCAGTGGCATCTTTGCTCTCTTTGATCGATGGGCTTTTTATTCTATTTTTGTGTGTGGTGCCTGCAATTGACACATTTTGATCGCTGTGTTGGATTTTGATGGATTGCTAACGAGAGCTCGATTCTGATACCAGCCGACCATTTGTATAAACCTGGATCTTCATTTAATTTAAAGACGCTATATAACACTGTGGAAGACCCGTTTAAAAATTTGTCAAACTTTGCTATCTGACGTATCTGACGGTGTTTGAATGGACAAATAAACACCCTAGAACTCAAAAGTTTGGACAGTTATGCTGTCACTGATACAAATTGGCACATTATTTATTCTCAGCTGATAGGAAATTCTGCAACATAGCAGTCTATGGGGGAAAGCAGGAATGGTCTCTCAATGATTTTCACTTTTTTAAAGCACTTAATGATCATTTTAAACTGCAATTTTTTTCAGGGCTTCATTTTAGACCGTATCAGAGACACTGGTAGCATGGGGAATCATGTAGCTCAGATTTTTTAAACTGGAAACATTGTTATACAATGCCTTTAAACGTACCTGGAGAATCATCAATCACGGCATCAGGTTTGGGTAAGTTTCAATGTTCTCACAACAGTAATGAAGAAGCCTTTGGACAAATATTTTCAACGAAGCTCATTTATAGACAAATCAGATTAATGTTGTGATTACGTGGATTTTCAACGAGGAATTTGGAAGCTTTTACGTGAAAGGATACACTAAATAGCCAGTATCAGTAACTGTAACTATTTTCGTGGAATGATATGAGAATTGTGTTAATTATTGTCGAGAAACAATACTAGTCTCATTTTCTCAGTTTTACCATGAATGGTTTTACGTAATGACTTGTCTTCTTCGGTAGTTTTCTGGAGATCGGCGTGACTGTCTACTAGTTTAAATGGCCGAAGACTGCCCCAAAACTGGGCCCAAAGTTCCAATCTAATGTGCCTTTCTCGAAGAAGGAAGAAGAAAGTACGCTGTCTGAAAACGGCAGTTAATATCCCTGATAGTAAAATGATAGCTTTAACCGCCACAGGTTCAATCTGTGCAGCAAACAGCAAAGTTAAAACTGCCTTTTGATCAACTCTTTGTCATTGAATGTATGTCTTCCGAAATATACCGTAGCCGCACTGATTATCTTTTTATTCATTAACTGACTACTTCGTTGGGGTGCAAAACACTGTCAAACCAAGTTTCCGATGCTCGTTTATATCATTCAACTCTTCTATCAGTATCTTGTTTTTCGTTATGTTATTATCATATCGGTATCACCATCCTTTCGCTGCCACTCGCTTTTTGTCTACCCATACTCGAGACATAGAAACACCACAAGGTTGGAGGATTTTAGTTTGATTTAAACAATACAATCCATGATTTAAACATGGACGTATAAGGTCCATGATTTACACAATGCAAACTATAAATAGCATTCAACTTCGTCCACAAATCTTTGTTTCAGCAGAGATGTAGTGTGATTGATTACGAGAAGGATATGATATCCAACGGATTTGTACAAAAGCGGGCTGCATTTTTCAGGCTTCCCCAGATGACCTTGGGATAGAATTACATCTTAATAACGTATGGGCAAATCGTATTTCCTCCTAAGCCCATCAAATTCACTCGATAGGTAATTTTGCCCTTCGATAAGATCTTTGTGAAAGATATCAGTCGTATCGACCCAGTACAGTACCAGCATGTAACGATCGGTTATAAGTAATCAATCTCTAGACTGGTTTGGCGGTATGCCATCAAGAGTAATGATTGAAAACACCATCAAGGATGTTACAAGCTGGGATTGACTTTCCTGGTCAGTAAGCCGATCTGATATAAACACTATCAGGTTAACAACGAGAAATAGTAATAAAAAGAAAAGATATTTCATTTGAATTTATCTCGATAGTGGACGCCACCAACTCACTTAAAAAAAAAAGGTGCTGATTAGAACCTCTCCTTGTCCCGTATTTAGAAATTTTTAAAGTTTTCCCAAAGAAGCAAAAAAAAACCGTTCTAAATGGTTCTTTAGAATCATTTTTGGTTCTACAAGGAATCCTTAAGGGTTCTTTTTACAACCTTACGGGTTCTCGATGGTATACAGAACCCTACTATTTTTGTATAGGGTTCTTTATACCTTCAAGAATCCCAAAGGGTGTATAAAGAACCCCAAATGGTTCCTTGTAAACTAAAAATGGTTCTAAAGAAGCATTTAGAACCCCCTTTTTTTGCTTCTTTGAAAAACCTTAAAAGGTTCCAAATGCGGGACAAGTAAAGGTTCTAATCAGCACCTGAGGGTGCTTTATATGGCAGGAGATTCCAATGCCATTCTTTAAACTTCACCTTTACAGTTATTACCTTCGGATGTATTTTCTGCTTTATGTATATAATGAAAAGGAACTGTTTCCTAACTTATGTACTGCGACCTCGTTTTTGGTATACAGAATGAATCCCAAACATTTCAAATATGATACACTGTGCTCTTGAGATTCGTTCCTGTAATCACGTAAAGGTCATTTTTCATATCGTCACATTTGGTGTCAGGAGTGGGATAATGCGTTTCAGTATCTTTACCGGAGGAAATGGAGCGGAAGGGCTTTTAGCACGGTACGAGGCAACGACCGATGACATGCACGCTCGCATAACAAGATTAGATGAAAACCCCATTACATATAGGATAAGGCCATCATCGCCTTGAATAAAGACTGGATCACTTTGAAATCTTAAACAAACATAATAAAATAACACGCATAGATGATATCACCCGTAATACTCCGGCGCCGAAGATCTTCAGTTTCTACACGTGAGATGTGTTTAAGGTATCAACAAGACAGGCGGCCATCCATGCAATAGCGAGATGATGTCGTCTGGCACTTTGGTGGATGGCTGTGTTATCCTACTTATTCGGGCTTGCAAATCTGCTGATTTAATTTAAGAGTACAACGGTGATAACGCATTTAAGGTGAATGTGATCTCCGTGTCATGCAGGTTCAGTTCATATGCAGAAGAAGTGAAAGGGCTTCAGTAAACAGAAGCTGTACTGTTGAAAAGATGCATTTTCAAAAAATTGGAAGTTGGTAAATATAAAAGAGCAATAGTAACAACAGTATATAGAAATAGCAACAAAACATTTAAATAGAAGAAAGCACTCTCAAAAGCCCCCATTTTCTAATAATGTTTTATGAAATTTCTTAAAACGTCGATCGTACATGATATGGGTGTGGTTCAGTTAAGAGTATAACATTGTTTCAGGGCAAACAAAATATTTTGGATTGCGATGAATTCTACCCCTTCAAAAAATCAAACATGAACGTCCAAAATGAACGAAAATATATATTTAGTTCAATAAATATATGTATTACAAACCCCCTCGGAATACATACCAAATCATACCGAGAGAGGCAACATATCACAAATGCATCAAGTCAATTACAAAAATACATTAAAATATGAAATTCGTGGAGGGTTTTCAGTCATTTATCAGGTCAATCAATTGGACAAATCCCATGGATGGTCACTTACTATAGTAATCGGCTATATGTAGAGATATGCAATGTACATTACAAAATTAACGCCTGTAGGTATTATATGAGATATAGTACGTCAGTAATTATCATGATTGCGGATTTGGCTTTAGGGTGGAGTCGACTCGTGTCTTTCGAGGGATACATGTTGTTATAGTTTATTATACCATCGTTACATGGCCAAACTTCGTGGCGTTTCTAGCATAATAATTTTAGAGTTTTCTGATAAAACTTCTTCCTTTAACTTCAAGTTAATTCAAGGCATAATGGTGTGTAAGTGGAAAACAGACGTAGAACGATAGAATAAAAAAAATCAATCAATCAATCCGAATAATGATAATGAAAAAGAGAAGTAATCTTCAATAGAAGGTCAAGTAAATTTCTAAGTTAAGTTTGATTATCACAGAGTCACAGTTTGGTTTTATACTAGGTGTTCAAAATAACATTCGTCATGTTTAATCTTGAATAATTATAAAAAAAAAACCATACATCACATGATATTGAAATGGAATGTACAATTTTGTTGAAGCCTGTTTGAATGTAGTCTGGCTTCCAGACGTAAGAACTTATCCTATTTCCTAGAAAAATTAGGCCTACTATCAGTTGACTGTCTTGAACTAAGACTAGTTTTCTGAGGTACATCGCATAGAGCGGGTGCGAAGCACCCGCTTTGCTACTCGGAGGGAGAAAAAGTTGCATGGTCTGGAACCGAGACTAGTTTGAATGTGAGACCATAAATCAGTTGTATGAAATTCATACTAATTTTTCATGTAAGGTTTCAGATTTTGCCCAATGTCCAACCTCCTGTACAAAATTACAACTTTGATTGTGTGTCTGTGTCTGTTTGTGTCTGTGTATATGTGTGTCTGTGGTGTGTGTGTGTGTGTGTGTGTGTGTGTGTTTGGTTGTGTGTGTGTGTATGTGTGATGTATGTGTATGTGTGTGTGCCGTCTCTTTGATTGTGTGTCTGTGTCTGTTTGTATCTGTGTATAATAAAAGTGGTGTGTGTGTGTGTGATTGGTGTGTGGTGTGTGTGGTGTGTGTGTCGGTGTATGTGTATGTGTGGGGTGTGTTATGTGTGTGTGTATGTTTGTGTGTGTGTATGTGTGTTCTTGCTGTGTATTGTGACGTGCGGTTGTTTGTTGTGTGTGTGTATGTGTGTGTATATGTGTCGTGCGTCTTTTGATTGTGTCGGTCTGTGTCTGTTATATCTGTGATATACGTTGTGTCTGTGGTGTGTGTGTGTGTGTGTGTGTGTGTGTGTGTGTGTGTGTGTGTGTGTGTGTGTGTGTGTGTGTGTGTGTGTGTGTGTGTGTGTGTGTGTGTGTGTGTGTGTGTGTGTGTGTGTGTGTGTGTGTGTGTGTGTGCATCTGTGTGTGTAAGTGTATGCTTAATCCCACACATTAGCTATGGACAATGGTTGTGAATACCACACCTTGGAAGCAAACATCTCCAGATCCAGGGTATAGATGAATGCTTTGTTCACTATTCATGAGGAATTACCGTTTTGCTGTTAGTCTCACAGCTATAACCCACATTCAATTTCAGTATAATCTGACATATAGCTATTGAATCCTTTTGAGTTATTAAAGATCAAACGTGATAACTGTCAATCTTAAACACCCTATTCGATGTACGGTAAATATTGCACGTTTCGAGTCCCCGGTTCCGTGTCAGTTTAAGTTTCAAACCTCAACCACTGTCTTCATTCTTAGCTATGGAGTTCCAATAATTTTATGGCTTTAATAATTATTGTTGACGTCTATGAAGAAGTACTTCATATTATATGACATACCAGTAAAGGATTTTCGTATCAGTTTACCCACAATTACGTGAATGGCCATTCTTTTAAATTTCCGCGTTGTAAAGTGCGATGACTCCACTCCGCGACTCCTACTTTAACACCCTCGTAACTGCCGTAATGTGTTTGTATCATCGACATTTGTTACCTCTTTTTCACGTGAGAAGCCCCTCTTAATCCTGTTCCTCCCCGCAGGAGCTGTTTGGAACGGTCTCTTCACAGGAATGATTGTGCTTCACTAATTCCTCTCACATCATTCTGAGGGTCGAAAGATGAGAGTACTTTGCGCACCATGACTTGATCAAATAAACCTGAAGTGGGCTCTTCAACAGAGAACTTGACTGGCTTTGACGCGTGGCGCCATCAGGATGTGGTAGAAGTGTGGGATCATTTCTGATAAACTCGTGTATTACAGCAATTTTAAGTTTTTTTTTAATTTATGTTTTCATAGACGGTCAGACAAAAAAAAATATGAAAAGTAAAGATACTGTTTAAAAGCAGAGCGTCGGTTTTGCATGTCTAAAAAATTGCATTGTGTAAATACACTGCTAGACGAAAATGCTAAGAACCTTTAGCAAAGCTGGAAGCTAGACACTCAGTTTTCGTGGAAGCCGCAAAAAAATCCTAAGTTAAAATCGGGTTCAACGGCTAACGTTTCGACGGCTAAAATGGGAGTGTTTTCGGCAGAAAAAGGGATAATTATCGTAAACAGGGTTTGTTGATAGGATTACAACTACAAATTTCTAACACTCCCCTTTAGCAAAAGGGGCTGTTTGACTACAACACTCCAAACATAATCCTGTGTACGCGTATGAGTACAACAACATACATGTGTACCATGTTTTTGTAATTCCTTCTAATTCTAGGAATGCTATAAACGAAGGCAAATCGCTATCAATTTTTACTGACTTGGTCTATCTTTTCCGTCGCTTGCCTTGTTCCAACAATTCGTATATGATTGCATGATTGAAGCAACAAAAATACTACCAATAAAATCCTTTCAATTCTCCTTAAACTGGCGATAAAATTTCGTAAACACTCATTTGTGACCTTTAACGTCTACGATTGAATATTGAATTGTTCAGTACAAATACATGTACATTGAGAGATACAATTATGATCGACGGTCGCACGGAACACGCAGCGACATGTATGTTTCCATGGTAACATACAAACTACAAAATATGATAAATGTCAGGATGCGAGCAAAAGCGTAGTGGTATTCTTCAAATCATATATCCCCACTGTTGGTATTTATTAGATTTATTACAAAAATAAGTTGCTATTTTATTTATTTCTAGCCTTTCAGACTCTTGAATATCATATTTCTGTAATGCTATCGGCCAGGTATATTTGTTTTCGTTTGCTGTTGTTTTTCTTTTAGGTAGTGATAATCTGGTTTTGCACAAATGTTGTTATTGCAGAAATTACGACATGTTATCTTCTGCAAAATTGTTGTAGATATAATTCGTATTTTCACTGTGCAATAAGTAAATATCCCTTTGGGTGGCTGTGAGTTTGTATTTTAAATTACCGGATTAGTCAACAGATCGGGTATCAGGTGAATGTGTGCATAAACCTCGAGGCGTAATAAAAAAAAGAGCCAAAGGATTAAATATAAAGCTTTGAGAAATACCACTAGACGTAACGGATGGAAGTTATATAAGATTACAAGTAATTTGGAACGACGGAAGGAAAGAAAAGTTGAAGACAAATATAGAAACTGAATGAAACACGGTAAGTCGGACACTAAGTCGAGTCAAAGTTTGTAAGAAAAATATTAACGGAGAACAATGTTTCGCTGGACCTCCTAAAGTTATAAGAAGATTGCTGAAAAACATTTAATTTATATCAACATTTCAGAGTCAACATTATTCCATTCCTTTCCAGAATATCCCAGAAAACTTGGAATAACTGAATATGAATGCATATCATATAGACATATAATAATTTAGTTACTATAGACAAGAGTGTCCTACAAGTCATTGTTTTAATGTTCGGAGTTGTATTTCTGCCGGTAGTGTGTGTTTGTTTGTTTGTGTGTGTGTGTGTGTGTGTGTGTGTGTGTGTGTGTGTGTGTGTGTGTGTGTGTGTGTGTGTGTGTGTGTGTGTGTGTGTGTGTGTGTGTTTCTGTTTCTGTATATTTCACTTCACTTCAAGTTTATTTTCCCCATCTCATAGACATTTACATGTATATAGATACAAACCATATTATTTAACATGCTAAATGGGGCGGGGGCATGTTTCAAATCAAGATTCATACATGTACAAGTTATTCAACTCATTCAGCTTATACTGCGTTGCAACATACGTGTTTCATTTATCAGTTTAAGACAATTCCCTATTTTATAAAAAAAATATATATATATTGTAGCCATGCAGAAGGATACGTGAACTGCATTCTAAAACATTGTTTTGCACTAAAACATTTTTTTTACTCTTTGATTACTGAACTAATTAAAATTTCACAGACAGTTTATCGAGAATTATCTACATGTTCTTGTGTATAGGGATTTCGTATTAGATTTCTAAAAATAATCTGATCTGTAGGGAAAATGAGTGTTTTGTGTGGAAATCTAGATTGATTGAGTCTCAGGGTGTGTATTCCATATGTATATTGATGTTGATAGTTTCACAGACAGTTTATCGAGAATTATCTACATGTTCTTGTGTATAGGGATTTCGTATTAGATTTCTAAAAATAATCTGATCTGTAGGGAAAATGAGTGTTTTGTGTGGAAATCTAGATTGATTGAGTCTCAGGGTGTGTATTCCATATGTGTATTGATGTTGATAGTTTCTAAAACGATCGAACCTCTGGAGATATAAGGGAATTTGTATGCTGATTGGAATTTTGTTTTTACAAATTCATCCAGGTATAATGTACTATAATACATCATATGTTGCAGATGCTATTTAACTTGTCAGAGATCATGCAGAATGCTTTAACAACGAGATGTGTACGCGGTAATTTTGCTAGAATATCAAGTGTCATTTATTTGAGTAACGTTTATTTGTGAAACAAAGTTTGATACGGGTAAAGGGCTTCACTAACGCCAGTTTGCCCTTCGGAAATGTTCATACAACATTGTCTTTTTCTTGCTGAAAGATACGGATAACAATTAAAATGTTTACGTTTGCATGAATAGATAACTTTACAATCTGTAGTGATTTTTCTTAATTTGCCGATTAGCTAATTCCCCATGGAAATGAAGGTGGCAGTTCATTGATGAGACTTGCTGCGTGTTACAGTGTAATTAACACCAAACTGATGTTCAGGTATTTCTATTTCAGTCTATGCTCTGAGGCTACGACGTCTGCGATACTAAATTCCATGTTAGTTTTTCTCTTCAATTCTTTTTTTTATAAACATTCAGTATTTGTTTATAAACATTTGTACCCATGCGATATGTAAATAGCTTTATTTTTTAAACGTAAGCTTCTGCAACCAGTTTGTCAGATAGGGCTTATCCGATTTCTAAATTTGTGTGACGAGGAAAGAGGCAAAAGTCAGAGGTGGTTAACATCGTCACAAAGCTGCCACGGGCATTCTTCATTGCTGCCATTGTTTTAGTAATGTGCTCGAAATAAATATTGAACTGATAGCCGCTTTACCATTTCCCGAGCGTCCGTGGTCGAAGACACTGATACGTTAATCGATATCAGTTCAATCTACAAATTATTCCGACCTGTATGTCACTTAACTTTGGGTCAAATAGCCGTTTTCGGATTGCAATCCCTCGCAAAAAAATGCACACTGCAACACGTCAGGAATTCATTCACTTGGACAATGTTTGGTGTTTTTCAACATGCATGTACGTTTTTTTTTTATTTACTTTTGTATCTCTTCCCTAACAGGAACAATTTACCTTATACTGGGTATTGGAGTATCCGTTCGGTTTATACGATGACGTTTTCTTTTATGTTTTATCCGTGTGACAAACGATATACACCTTGAATATAAATATCAAATAAGAGGGATGTATGAATCATGTATCTAATTTAAAATAAAGAATTGACTTTTTCTTCATAGAACCCACAGGTCATTAAAAATCTGTTTGAAAATATCAAATCTTTAAATCTATTTTCAGTGTTCAATTTCAGTTTCAATTTATTGTCAGCGGTGAAAATATCTGATTAAATGTTCACAACATTTTGACTTTACATTGTTGATAAACAACAGTGCAGTGTAAGAAGGGGGAAAAAACGTGATTCTTCTGAGAAACACGATACACCGTATCTCCTGGAAAGAAGCAATCGATTTAGCAGTGTGTTTTGAAATACAAAGTTTAGACAAGATGAAATGAAGGCATACAGGCACAATTATAAGAAACACGCACGTCTACATATGCCCCTCCTTTGTGCACTCATATAAACTTCAATGAATTCTAGGAC
>JZLH01S0598701.1:9833-24263 GCA_001188425.1 Eucidaris tribuloides
TTGGTTAAAGTACCTTATACATATTCTATTCTTAGCATATGATCGTTATATTCAGATTTGCCAGCTCTACATGCAGATTTTTTATCAACCTATATTTATGTCTACAGACGAACCACGGTCGTATCTGTATTTTTTGCCCCTGGCTAATGCGTGTTTATTGCTATAGTCACACTTGTCGATATTATCTTACTTTGATAGTAAAATGTCTACAGGATATTCTATAGATAGTCAGTGACATGCATTCACTGTGTGGTACTTTATTATCATACATTGGAGAGCCGGCTAGCTACTCCCTGCCCATCTGCCCGTTCCTAGACCCGCACTATGACGGACCATTTTCTGGGGTACAATTACTTGTGGTGGTGTACATCATTGTTTTTTGCATCTGTCAGGTAAAATTATTGTTGTGATTAGAGCAAATATTTACCATGTAAGTTAAGTATTAAAACAGAGTAATTTAATGGTAACTGTACACTGGAACCTAATTTTGACATGGATCGTGTGACTAAATGCGTGTGATTTTTCAGTCGTTTTAAGCATGATCAACACATTTGAGAATATTATGAAAGGCTTTAGCCACTCATGTACATTACAAACTGTGTTTCGCACACATCATCAGCCATGTGCACGCCATTAAGCTCTCTTTTATCCGCCGTGCATGTTGGGAAATGTGTGGGGTACTAAAGTTATATTGAAAGTATAATATTTGTTAGTGCAATGTTTAATATTGCTTAACATTTGTGGCTGAAACGATTTGGACTGTGCCAATTAATGTTAGCAAAAAGGAACGCCTGCATTCACAATATAATGTTGTATTTGGTTAAATCAACAATTCTAATAATGAACACATCCAGTGTATCCCTCTACTTTTTTACCGCCTCTTTGACAAACTAATACCTGGTGAGTACAACTAATTCAATCAATTTTTTATGGAACTATCCAAGGGAAAGCGTCCGGTTCTTATGAGTGATTTAGTAAGGGACTGTCCCTCTGTTTGTAAAAATGAAAGAAGAAATTGTATCAACTTACTGTAATACTTCTTTAATATGTATTAGCTGTTTAATTTAACGTGTATGCAGTGTACAAGTTTTGGTGCAAAATTGGTTTCCTGCGAGTGTTAGCAACTTGGCTATCGTAGGATTTTACAAAGCTCTTCATCATACAACCTTTCGGATATGACAGGCCATGTACCTAGAACCTCTAAGAAATATGAGTTCAAACATTGGATAAACGATAAAAGTTATGTTGCTTATTCCTTCAAACAAAAAAAAAGGCTCTTCAATAACATTTTAATATCATTTTTTTGACTAGTATAAGTGAAAAGTTTATGTACTGTACATGTAGACTTTGTTACACAGAAAGTGAAAGTTATAGATTTATATCCTCAAGCTGAGGTCAACCAAGTGAAATTTGTGTCTGTTCATTGAACCCAATAATGCTGTATAACAGCTGACCATAGAGTTAACAGAGTTCACCAGCTGCTTCAAAACATAAACTGAGCAATTCGGCTGCACGCAGCCATAGGGGTATGCCTCCCTCCCGTCAATGCCTAACTGTATGACATGCTAACGGGGCATGTACTTGACGTCATAACTCTAATATCTATTCTATGCCCACTAATACATACTCTCATCCAAATTACATCAATATCCGATAGCCGTCTCAATTTGCGGGTAAGATATTAAGTATGGTCTCGTGACCTTTGACCTTAAACCCAAAATATGATCAGTTCATTGGTCCTTTACTTCTTCACCCAGGTTAATCATATCGATAAAGCCATTCCATTATTCTGTAAGACATAATATAGGCTTCCTTTGCCTTCACTTTGGCATTTTACTAAATCTGATTGTTTCATGGTACTTTAATCATACTTCACCCGTAACACCAAATGACCAGCTTCTTCAGTTACATGGTAATTGGGCATCGACTTATCAGGCCTCGGACCTTTGACTGACCTTCAACTTCTAACTATTAGTTCATAGGTGCCGTATTATTGACCGTTTACTTCCTTACGCACAAGTTCATTTTCAAATCACATGCTTTCTTTAAATATTTGAATTTTCGTAGGGGTATGATCGAATCTCCACCAAATATACATGCGACTGTGATTGTGCCTTCAACTTAGTAACTTCTTTGAAGTACTCATATTCTGTTACATGTATGTCATCACTGTTTCCAACCAAAAATGCTAGATGCCGCGCAATTTCTCGCCTTGTATAATTCACAGCTGCATTGGTATAGTTTACTAACTTTAAAACTATCCATAGACGGTACGAGAGTCTCTTCATTCTTCCCACTCACAATTGCATTTACCAGCTGGTTAAATCTACTGGGACTGTTATGGGTTTCAAGAAGCTCTCAGCAATTAGTGAACTTTTTGGTTTAATTTTACTAATAATAGTCACTTTGTCACCTTTGCGTATGATTGACACATGAATTCCTCAGGCTTCATTGTGTCACCCAGCTGAATTATTTATACCAATGCAACAATCATACATTATTCAGATGTAATTAATTTTGGTTTGTTCATTTTTAGACACCATCGTAACACGACGTGTCGTGGGGCCGAGCACATCATCAACGCCCGGCCTGTAGACAGCGGGAAATGGAAAACGAGTGTCACTGTAGCATACTGTTTAGGCTTTGCACCCTTTTGACTCGAAAACTCAATTAGGCCCATTTTTTCTCTGGGATCTGGCTAGTTATCATACACAACATAATATATATGTCAGTCCTGAGGTTAAGTTGAAACTGAATCTTATATTCACGATTTACCAAGGTGATTCAACAGAGAGTAAGATAGAAAATATCGTCCGTCACTGTGACCGAACCTTTGACCTCAGTCATTGACCTCAACAACATAGTTCCTGCGGCCATTGCCATGCTAGTAGTCATACTCACAGCAATTATTGAGCGTGGGTCAGTCTAAACGCGAGTGATGGCATTAGTGATCAACAGAAAAGACTCTCAACGTCCACGAATCGGATCAGTGTATCAGCGGCCCCGGACCTTCCCAATGCACTGACATAGCGTGTTCCGTAATGTCTCAACCCAGAAAGGCATCGTATATAAAAGCGCTGTGCATGTTGCTCTATGCTTTATTTATCCGTTATTTTTGCCACCCTCGAGTTACGATCGCATTAGCCTGGCCAGCATCTGTTCTCTCCGTTTCTTAGTCCGTACCGCTTATCGCGTGCGTCCGATACGATCCGTCCCGTTACCGACCGTTCTTCAGTATACCAGCGATAATTAAGACATCTGTCATTATCGACTTTACGTGTGCATAGTCCTCTGACAGCTAGACGCAGTCTATCTAGGCTATCATGTTGGCCACCCATTTAAGTGTAACTGCAATATCTATGCAGATCTTTGCAGTATAGGATCTAAAAGGCTACCTCAGGGCCTAAATACCCGGATGTAATGTTTCCATGATTTTGCTCGTTGAGTTCCTCTCTCGTTTAAGTTTAAGTGTTCCGGCAGCTCGCGCCTCTTCTGATGTAACTTGGGTGGAAGTATGTGTTAAGAGCATCAATGAACTGATTAGATTTGGGGTTGAAAGCGGCAAAGGTCAAGGTCACCGGGGCTAAAAATCTATTCTGACTTTGGGTTGTTTACCGCGATAATTTCGTGAATGGCGTGCTCGGATTTTGATCGTAAACTGGGCGGGAAAGTTATGTATTATGAAGCAACAATTGGAACTGATTAGATTTGGGGGTCAAAGGTCCCGGGCCTAAAAAATATGTCTGGCTTGGGTCGTTACCGCCGATAATTTGTGAGATGCCAGTTGGATTTTGAATGTAACTTTGGGTGAAGTATGTATTTATGATGCAACAATGAACTGATTAGATTTTTGGGTTGAAAGCGTCAGAGGTCAAAGGTCACAGCGGCCTAAAACATGTCTGATTTTGCTCGTTACACGTACTTTAGAAAGGCATGTTGGATTTGAAGTGTAAGCTTGGTGAAGTAGTGTATTATACGGCCACTATGAACTTGAATATGATTCGGAGTTGAAGGTCAAGGGTCAAAGGTCCGAGCCTATAGATGTCTTGATTTGGGCCCAATTACACATGTTAACATTAAGAATTGGCTGACAGTTCCGATTATTGGTGTTACGTGGGTGAAGCTATGAATTATTATACAGGTACAAATGAAACAATCATGATTATCAGGGTTAAATGAGTCAAAGCGTTGAAGGTCCAAAGGACAAGGCTCTATAATTAGTGTCTTTACCACAGAATAACATGAGAACGGCTTATTCGGATATGAATGTAACTTGGGTGAAGTTAAGTGTTATAAGGATACCAATGAAACTGAATAAATATTTTGGAGGTTTAAGCGGTCAAAGGTCACGAGGACCATTACTAATATCATTTACACGCATAATCTTAGAAACGGCTTATCGGAATATTGATTTTAATTTGGGTGAAGTATGTATATATGGAGGCATAGAGAGCATTTCAGAGAATTGAACGGATCAAAGTTTACTATGCCCCGTACATTCATAGTTTGGAATTGGACGGGGGAGCGGAGGCATACCCCATCGGCTGCGTGCAGCCGAATTGCTCTAGTTTCTGTTTTGGAACAGCTGTACTCTGTTTCAACTCCTTGGGTTCACTGTTATACAGCATTATTTTCAATGAAAGACATCATGAATTTCACTTGGTTGACTGTGAAGGGAATATAAATCTATAACTTTATTTTCTTGTAACAAAGTCTACATGTACAGTACATAAAACTTTTTCACTTATACTAGTCAAAAATGATATTAAAATGTGTACTTGAGAGACTGAGGAAATAAGCAACATAACTTTTATCGTTTATCCAATGTTTGACTCATATTTTCTTAGATTCTGTACATGCCTGTCATTCCCAAAAGGTTTATGATGAAGAGCTTTGTAAAATCCTTACGATAGTCAAGTTGCTAAACACGTCGCAGGAACAATTTTGCACCAAAACTTGTACACTGCATACCTTAAATTAAAGCTAATAATATAAAAAGTATTACAGTAATTGATACAATTTCTTCTTTCATTTTTACAACAGAGGGACAGTCCTTACTAAATCACTCATAAAACTGGCAGGTTTTCCATTGGATATTTCCATAAAAATTTGATTAATTAATTGTATCACAGGTTTAGTTGTGAAACGGTAAAAAAGGAACATTTTTATAGATGTTGTTTAAAAATACATGTATATATTTTTGCAAAATTAATCCTCTCTTCAGAAATCTTAACAATATTAAACATTGCACTGTAACAAAATGTATACTTTTATCTATAACTTTTGTACCCCACACATTTCTCCAACATGCACCGATAAAAAGTTAGCTCTGCTTGAATTTGACACTGCACTCAAAAGTTTCTCAATGTTACATTGCTTAAAACGACTGGAAAAATTAAGATTTTACACCAGTCCATGTCAAAATAGGTTCCAGTGACATGTTACATGTACAATTACTTTACTGTTTTATAATTAACTTACATGGTAATATTTCTCTAATCACAACAATAATTTTACCTGAAAGTGATGCAAAAAACAATGATGTACACCACCAGTCTAGGAGCTGCTCTGCCGCCTCTCAATGTATGATATAAGTACATGAATATCACTGACTACTAAATTTGGTAGAATTTACTTAAGTGAAATATATCACATTTAACTAAAATACAAGAAAATACAAAACTTTGACAAATATGAAATTTGTAGGATGATTAAAGATTTCATATGAAAATTTGTTAACCAACCAAATTACAACTAAGAGGCGAACATACAAAATACATACAGGAGTTATATGAATAGGCTCAATTTATTGCACAAAGGCCAATGATACACTATAAACTTGAACCACCTTTTTTCAATGAATTTTACAGAGAGCAATTGCTACACATGATAGCAACATCATAACATATGTGATAGACTTTTAACGTTATCTTGTCTCCCAATTTCAAAACACATGGTAGAAATAGAAATGTTGTTTTTGAAGTACTTTCTACATCTAGAAAATGTAATTTAGGATGCAGCTACATGCAGTTATACACCTATCAATTGTAAGACACACCCCGCGACCCCCGGGAATGGTGAGTCACTTGTCAAACGTGAGTCGGATTTTCATATACCATGACGCACCTGTGTGTCTCGACTATGACGGACCATTTTCTTACAATGACTGTGCCTAGGCCTATTTAAACGTATACAAACTGACGCACCACATTCACCATGCTGTGACGGATCAAATGCTTCCATGACGGTACCCTGCGTCATTATTTGTTGGTAAATGACCCACCCATGATGCACCGTTCCCGGGGGTCGAGGGGTCCGTCTTACAATTGATAGGTGTATTACCAAATAACATGACGATTGCAACCAATATTTTGAAGTACATGTAGATAAACTATGATGGTTGTTATTGCATACATAACAAGGAAGGAAGGAATTTGATATCACTCACCAAAACAATATTCAACTTTTGGTCTCTTCTTGTCAGCGACCCTTGCCTGCAGAAAGAAAGTAAATTCAGGAGACAGAATACAAACTAATCAAAATTAAGCTGTAATCAAATTCAGAGCCATTGGGATAGGTGGAATTAAACATACAAAATAATGCTATTAACTTATTATGGGCTGACAGTTTGTGTGAGGAAGTGTTTGTAAAACAAACTTGCATGACCTGAACAAAAATGAAACAGGATATAGCTAGGGAAAGAAGTAGATAAAAGTTATGCAAAAGTTGTTAGCTATTATACAGACACTTTACTGTATAATCTCTGACATGAACTAATTGTTAAATAAAACTAAGTCATTAAACTTGAATGTCAACTTTAGATTTTGAGACCCGAGGCCCCCCCCCCCCAACCCTAGAAAAACGCGGAAAATAAGCAATTGAATAAAGTTTACAATTGTTTAGGACTAAACACTAATGAAGTTGTGCCAACAAACTTTAAGCTCACATCTTGCGTTATTAAACGTGTCATTAACAAAGTTCATTCCAAACATCACACCAAACAAACAAATTAATAGTAGAAATACTTGTTGTTAAATGAGCAACAAGCGATAAAATCATCCTGAAGTTGGAACACAAAATTCTGTTGAAGTTGAATAAAATGTATATTTTGCCACCAAAGTTTAGGAATCAATGTATACACATTACTCTACAGACTTGAAATGAAACACAACCTCTGTCTGACGTTGGAAACTCGCGCGAATTGACTACTTGTAAGCACTGTTGTAACGACAGCAAAAGAGGTCACTGAGCTCCCCGCGAATGAGATCACTCTACGCGCCCACTGACTAACTCTTGTCTGCTTATTACGTTGTCATCACTCCATCAACCCCTCCCTCAACTTCTCCTGTCCTTCTGTTCCCCTTTGCATTGGCTAATCAAGACAAGATCGATGCTATCATTTTCCGTTTTAAGTGTTGAACTGTCACAGGCTAGAAGCAGCGAAAACCTTGACACATGACTTCATCAAAGAGAAATTACACCCGTTGTTTTTGTTTTGGATTGGTGCTTGTTAGTAACGATTTACAAAATGATTACACAGTTCAAGATACTGTTCAAATTATTTCCATCCGATAAACTATTTAGAAATTAGACTTAGAAATTTATTTCTATTTAAAGAATGATGACAACTCATAGAAAATCAAAGAGAAGTTAGATTCCTAAAAATGTAATGTGACCTTATACTGTATACGCCAGTTATTTTGTGTCCATATATTTTCGCGATTTTGCTTTAAGACGGGGAATTCGCGAGGGTATATTTTCGTGATTTTATTGTATTTGCATCCACTTTGTACAGAAGTATCAGGAAGTGAAAATTTTCGCGTTCAGTAAGTCGCGAAATTCACGAAAATAAAACCACCGCGAAATATTCACAGTATACAGTACTCCACAATCTCGAAAGACCCAATTACTTTACCTCCCCCCCCCCGTTTTTTTTGGGGGGGACGGGGGGTTTCCATTTTGAGTTTTATGTGGTAATACACTACCGGCATATCATGAAGCATTAGAGATTGTAAGTCAAAGAAATTTCATTTCAAAGGCACCAGTAACATCATGGAAGCCTCATTTGAGAAACTGTTAAACTTCTCCAAATTTTGCCTTAAAGACACAAGCTAATATTGTGGAGCTTCTGTTTAAAAAATTGTCTAACTTTGATATCTAAGCTACAAAGAAGTGCTCAAATAGACAAATAAACATCCTAGAATACAAAAGTTTGGAAAGTTATGCTGCCACTGGTAATATATGCATGAATGAACAATTACCACTGCAATGGAGTATAAAATACCCTAGATCTGAACCCAGTATTCTATGGGAGGAAATGGGCCAGGCGAATCCGATCAGCCTGAGTACTCCTAGATTTTCACTTTTAAAAGCACTAAATAATAATTTTGAAAAACAAGTTTTCAGAGCTTCATTTTTAGATCTTATCAAAGACACTTAGAGCAATGAGCATGGAGGATTATGCAGCTAACTATTTTTAAAACTTGGTCACTGTTAAATAGTTGTACTTTAAGGTACAGCATGCTGTTTCAAAAACACCAAAAACAGGGCTGCCACATGCGTATTTTCTCCTACGGACACCACTTTTCCCCTACGCCTACTAACCCAATTTTCCCCTACGAACCTGTGTTTTCCCATACAAAAAATCCCCTTTTCCCATACAAAGGTACATTTTCCCCTACAAAATAACCTTAGAAAATGCAATATTTTGATCTCGATTTCTTCGTCGGAGATGGACAAAACGGATGAATATATACGAAAATTCTCTGAAATCCTTCGGGGATTTAAGAATATTTCTGAAAATTGTCAAAACCCCCTAAATCCCCTACAAATCATCAAAAAAAACCTACTTTTCCCCTACACAAGGCCATTTTCCCCATAGGTATCCCCTACAACCTACGGTGGGCTAAAATCCCCTACAGTAGGGGGTTTCCCCTATGAGTGGCAGCCTTGCCAATAAACCAACATTGAGTGATTTGTCACTTGTCACTTTTTACCAAAATATGGGTCTTACATAGTTACACTCAAACAGTAACAGAATAAAATTTTTAAAAAACTTGATAAGTCCATAATTTCACATTTTGTATGTCCAAACTAGATGTCCAGGTCAGCTCTGACCCAGGGGAAGTATGACAGGGCAAGTCTCAACACCTGCAGAGAATGATGTGTCAGTAATTACCTCTTATTACCTGAAAATTACATCTAGGGTCATAATGGTACTTGGGGAGGGGGATGAGTGACACCATGACAACTTATATTGAATGTTCATAATTAAATTCCATTTACCTTGACAGCAGACAATTAAAGGAAGATGTCAGTTTACTAAATTCAAATCTATGGGGTTTTTTCGTCCTTGTGGACTAATAATAAGCTACACTGTATTCCATAAACCTGTTTGTAATAATACTTGGAATTCTACTTGCACACAATAGTTGCTACTAAGCTATGTCAGGCAATCCTCAGGCAGGCTTTTGGTTGTTAGGACTAAGGAACAACGTTTGTTTGAGAAGGTATGCATAAATTAGTAAACTGGACTATTAAGTGCACACCCAAAAAGGAAGTAGCTACATGTACATGACACAGCATCAACATTCTTGACAGATTGCCATTCTTGACAGAACGTTTAACATACAAATACATGTATAAGACACTTGAAGTTGAACCCTTACATGTACTTGATCAGTGCATCACAGCTGAGAGAGCAAGGGAACACCCCCTCCCCAAACACCCTCTTTTACATGTACACACGAGAAGTAGGGATGAGATCATAAATGCGTACAATAGTGCAACAACTTCGCCATGCAGCAACTCGCAAATTACGTCAATTGGATTCCATCTTATAAGTCTATAGCTGTACACCAAGAGGTTAATACATCCTTGAGAAGTCATGAGTCGATTCCTGCCGTCTTGTCACACCTCGACGTCTCCTGTACTTCTATCCCATGATGCACCCTTGTCGACAGCTGACTTCACTTATCGATCAACGTAACTCACCCCCTGAATCTGTGGCAAAATCTGTCTACAGTAGTCTAAATGCTAGCCTCATCAGGTGATACCCACGACAGGAATTCCACGGAATAAGAGGTGGGGTATTACAGTGTCTGGAATTAAGACTACCTGTCTGTCCAGGTTATTCCAGACTCTTTTGTTGAGTGATGAAAGATTTACTTTATACCAGGGTAGTGAAATGCAGGCCTATTCAGTGAACACCATAGTCAACCTCATGAACTTCAATCCAAATCAATTTTACTTTTTGTCTGTGTCCATGGGTATACCCGGTAGTCATATTACACCTCCCTGGTGATATTGTCTGCGATATACAGCATGTCTCATGAATTTCAAATTGCACAAGTGAAAAGCAACCCCTTTGGCAATAAGAAAATACTCCTGTGACATAATGCTAACATCAACATTAAGGGCATAATCTTAATGTAGCTTTTAAATATCATTAGTTCTGTTCAATTTACTTGTTTTAATCTTGAAATATATACATGTATATATAGTAAAAACAAAAGGATAAAATCACAATTGTGCCACTTTCACTATTGTCCCTAGTAAAAGTAGCACAATTATGATTTCATTCTTTTGTTTAACAACATATCTCCAGATTAAAGCAAACAAACTGAACAGAACAAATGGCATTTGAAAGCTAAGACTATGCCCTTGACATTGATGTCAGCATCATGTCACAACAATATTTGTAATTGCCAAGAGGGCGCTTTTCACTTGCAATTTTTTATACCCATGCTGTACACAGACACACACACATTATGTATTGGATAAAAAATCATTTGATCTAGATTCATTAATTTGATAATACAGAGATGAACAGCAAACCAGCACGACATTCAAAATTCTCTCTTTAAACCTTTCAGTCATTACATTCCTAATGTGGGCTTATGAAATATTAATATTGATTAATATTCATTATTTGTAATGATTCCAAGAAAAGAGTGGCATTGCTGTAACCAAGCATAGCCTTGTGGTAGCGCCACTGACTGGATATCAGTAGGTTTCAAGTTCAAGTCATGTTGGATCACTCATTTTATCTGAGTCATTAAAAATAAAAGATTGAGTATTTGATCTAAGTTATCATTACCTTATACAGGGATATGGAGCAAACTTACAAAATTGCTACCAAAAACTGAATCAATACTTACATTTGAAATAAATTTTAGGCTGATTTCGAGAATTGGTCTTCTTGCTGCTTCAGGTAAATTCTGCAAAAAAACACAATGTAGAAATGACACAGAAGAAGCATCATGACTTGTTAAAACTTGGTAAAGGAGTGAGTCAGGTGATTACACTCTTAACTATGCCATTGCTACATCTGCCTCATACGTAACTTTTTAAATGTACCAATAGGCAGACAGGAATAATGATATGATACAGATGAATTTGACTTCACTTCCACATGACACAGTCATGAAAATGTTAGTTAAAGTGATAGGCTAACATTGTGGAGCTTCAAATTAAAAAATTGTCAAACTTTGATATCTGAGCTACATAGTAGTGTTCATATGGACAAATAAACACCCTAGAATACAAAAGTTTGGAAAGTTACAATGCCAAAGGCAAGTTATGCATGAATAAACAATTAAAACTCGGGGCGAGTATAAATAGCGTAGGCGTACACACAGTAAGTCTATGGGAGAAAATGGGCAGGTGAATCCGATCAACTTACGACTTTCACTTTTTTGAAAGCACTAAATAATCATTTTGAAATGCAATTTTTTTAGGGCGTCATTTTTAGACCTTATCAAAGACAATGGTAGCATGGGGAATCATGTAGCTCAGATTTTTTTAACTGTGGTAAATGTTAGCCAATACCTTTAACAATTTGTTTGCTTTAGTCACTGATCTGCAAGCCCTTACCTGTGCTTCGTATACCGATTTGCCTAGTAATACCAGGGAAGTAGAAGAGATGGTAATACACAGGTATATTACACATTTACATGTACATTAATGCCGATTTAATAACAAACAGTGGGTATCATTGTCCTACTGCCAGCAAACCCACAATTAGATGAGACCTTTTATATCCTCACATAGGACTTTCTGTATTTTCTGTTATTAATTGCTTCCAAAGATTAATTGAATTTATACTAAATGTGGCACAGCAGGGTTCTGACTTGACCGTGGCGAATTGCCTGCCCACCAAGAAGAGTCACAAAAACCAGTACCTGCATTGTACAAGATCATACTTTCATATTCTTGTGAAGAACACCATACATTGACATACATGTAACCTGCAAACAATTATCCTTATGTAGTACATGCATGTCCCTAAACAGGCAAAAAGAAGAGACATTTTTGTTGCTTTGAATTCTTCTCATTGTCTATCACATATCGTATGTTTAAACATTCTCAACACACCAACAGTACACAAGCTTGTCATATGCTCAAGTTTTTAAAGGGGAATAAAACCCAGACATCTTACTGAATTCAGAGAGTACAGAACAATACAAGATGGAAAATAGTGAAAGTTTGAGCAAATTTGGTTGAATGGTTCAAGAGTTATGATTGTTCAAAGTTTATTTAATCCTTTTTATGGAGGATCCTTAAATTGGCAACTCTACCCATTTTTCAGATGAAAGTGTGCAGAACTTTTCATTGGATTTGTAAACAAATTTTCAATAATTTGCAGTTTTCTGAAGTGTCAGTTAAGAAAGTAACTAAATTCTTTCAGAAAAACATGTAGAATCAGTTTTGCTAGGACATACTTGCCAAACAAGCAAGAGAAAATCACATATTTGATAAAAAGAGAGAAAAAGTGAAAATTTGTGTACAAACCAATGGAGAGTTCTCCACACTTTTATCTAAATAGCTGGTAGAGATGCCAATGTAAGGATCCTCCATAACAAGGATTAAATAAACTTTGAACACTCATAACTCTTGAACCGTTCAACCAAATTTGTTCAAACTTTCACTAATTTTCTTCTTGTATTGTTCTGTAATCTCTGAATGCAGGAAGATGTCTGGGTTTCATTCCACTTTAAAGATACATGTATGTCTGCCTCAGGTCAACCTTTATATTTATAACAAACAAAATTTGATTTGACGAAATTAGAACTAATAAAGAAATAACGGGCTACTTTGAATCCTACATTTTTTTAGATATTCAGTGTGTGTGTTTATGTCTGTCTGTAATGTACATGTAGGCCTACATTATGTCTGTCTGTGTGTAAATTTGGATAAACCATGGAGGTAGAAATTTACAATACATTTGTGGACATTTTTGGATCGTTCTGCCTGTGACTCGTTTGAAAACGACACTACAGTGTACTAGTGTACTGTGTTACTCTCCAAAAAAGTTTCTACACACGCATAATCAAATGGGTTGCATGTAGGTACCTAAAATTTAATCTAAATTTTCACTTATTTTGGGGAAAAGACTTCCTTAACTTTGGGGGAGGGTTCTTATGTTTATTTTTTTAATTTTATTTTTTATTTGCTCTGTGCTCTATGTTCTGTAAAAAAATATTTCTAAAAAATACCCATGTGATATTAAATCCATGAAGTCAATAACCTGGTAACTCTCTAAGTAATGACTCCGTACAGGGTGTTGATCTGAATCTAGGGTTCATAATTATTTTATAGATACCAGTATGAATTCACAAGCTGTTATAATATCAAAAGATATAATTTCATTCCCACAATGTAAACCAAAAACCAAAAACAATGCTGTATAGAATTACAAACCTTCCACATAAATTCAGGGCATGTTTGTTTAATTGAAGTTTATCAGGTTCCATTTTTTGGTAAAATAGGCCTACAACACAAAACAAATACTGTACACTCATGAAAATATGCAGTTGATTAGCCTCACTCAGTGCAAAGCCAACATGACAATGCTGTTTTTCAGGAGGGTCCTGTGATATATCATTGGCAAATAACCCCCCCCCAAAAAAAAAAAAAAAAATGACTTACACAATATGATATGTATAATTAATTAAACCAATATAAAGTAAATATAGCAAAGCATAGTCATGAAAATAAACTTTCTTTTACCTGAAAAAGTTCACTTATGTAAAGCTTTATAAACTAATTGTAGAAGTTTTGTTCTTTTCAGAATAACAGAATTACAATCAAGAATTTGATGTACCTGGCAGTTCAAGATTTGTTGTGGAGAATATGGATCAATTTTGTACCTTATCCTATCTGTCTGAATATGTTTGTTACCTATCTTTCATTGCAAAAGGGACTAACTGTTTCACATACACGTACTATAGGCCTAAAGTGTACTATACATGTACTTCCAAGAAGATCACAGAAATTAAGTGCATTCATACTATCATAATAAATGCAATGGAATTACATACTTACACATATTAGGGGGTTACAGCATTAAGAATGTCAAAAAAGGCCTCTTAGTTAAAGGTATTCGCTAACATTTACCACAGTTAAAAAAATCTGAGCCGCATGATTCCC
>JZLH01S0598709.1:1076-16989 GCA_001188425.1 Eucidaris tribuloides
ACCAATCTTGTCATAAGAGTACAATCGAGAAACTGTAAGTATAGTTCGGTAATCAAAAGCGAGTTCCGCCTATTTTGGCAGGAATGATGCATGATAAAGAACTGGGAAATGATCTTGTGTTCTTATGGAAAATATAGAAATCTTTTGTCACCGAGTGGTAGGATAAGGAGGGTTCAAGTTTTATTTTAAATATTAGAACTCAGAAGCTACGTAATAGAATACCAGCAATGACTGAAACGCGTTTCAGTGACTGAGGAAAAATATAGAAATTAAGAAAACACGCATAATTGACTCAATTGTTAATGTTCAAGAATCAAAATCATCATCAAAATCTGAATCAATCCTTGCAAAAAACAATCTTGCACTCAAATATACATAGCTGACAACTCACCACTGATCTATACCACATAATTTCAGTCATATTTTCATTTTTATCTAAAAGTACAATTGCCCCTTGCTTGTTATTCAAATATATTTCAGAGACTGAATATTCATGCTACACTTTTCTGAATAGATTAGTCTCTGTTCAATTCGCATTCAAAAAAGAGAAAATTTGTGAAAATATGTTAAAAAAAATGGGAAATTATCAAAACATTGGCAAAGTGCGTCAGTTCTTCTATCCGACATAGAAACTGACGACAGCCGATTAAATTCCATTCAAAAAGAAAAATTTGTGAAAAATGTTAACAAAAGAAATGGGGAAATTTCAAAACATTGCAAATCCGTCAGTTTTTTTCTATCGACATAGAAACTGACGAGGAGGCGAGCGATTAAGGATCTCTACCAATAATTAAACGAAACTTTACACGATTCCCTCACACATATCACACATAATCCTACATGTTGATCTTTACATATTTATGTATTTTTTTTTCTGGAACAGAAACAACATTCACAATTTTGGTTGGACAAAGTAATTGACACTTGAACCTAACATATTTCCTCATGCGTCAAGTACAAACATGTATATTTATAGTACATATAACAAATGTAATATATATATTATATAAATATACATATTTTATTCATACAATTTAATTACAAAACAACGAACAACACATAACACAAAAATATCAACTACATCATCCCAGAGCGTCGATCGAGGGTGCAGGGGGCGCGATCCCCGTGAAAATATTGGGGGGGCAAACATATAATTTGCCCCCAATAATTTGACAACTTGACAAAATTCACATAATATGTATTCAAATATGTTCTAGAAAGTATTGAAGGCCATATAAAATCATTAAACGCATAGCAAAAATAACTATTAAATATACCAAATTGTCAATTTTTTCGCCAAAAAAATCTGTATTAACAAATTGGCACGCGAAGCGCGCCGAAAATTTGCACATTTTTCACCTTTGGCCTCCCCCCCCCCCCAATACCAAACATGGATCTACGCCCCTGTACAACACCACAAAATGCCAATGAACGAAATACCTCAACGTCACACTAAAAGTTAATTTCCACAATTACTCTTTATTTTTATATGAAAACCCTGCAAAAGTGGGAAGATTATAATGTCTTCAGATGACGGAAGTACACCATTATCAGCAAGAAATATAAAGGTCTTCTCTGTACAACAATACATACCTTGAATGGAGATAAATCACAATAAATAACATTTTAAAATTATATAATCATCATCATCAGCATGCAATCTAAACCTCTTCTCTCTATTTAGTTTAATTAACAGTGCATAATAAAACGTAGCTTAATCACAACGGTATTTACAGAAATTGGAGGATTATTGATGTCTTGAGATGACAGCAACCATCCTCAGCAAGTAATCTAAAAGTCTTCTTACACAAGCCTGGTCAAAATGCTATTCACAATATTTAAAGATTATAAATGTCTTGAGGTTACACTGTTTACCAACCTTAGAAAGTAATCTAGAAGTCTTCTCTGAATTTATTTTAAACAAATAATACATATCTTGCACGGAGGTTGACCACAATATTCTTCTTACAACATTTCAAGATATACATATTTTGAGATTACAAATCATCCTCAGGAGGTAATCTAAAGGTCTTCTATACATATCTTATTTATACAGACTGAGGTTGTACAGACTGCGCAGGTTGTACATAGCATGGAGGTAGAAGAGTACATAGATAGTCACAATTCTACTTACAATATTGGAAGATGATAAATGTCTTGACATTGCAATGTTTAACTTTCCTTAGCAAGTACTCTAAAGGTCTTCTCTTTATTTATTTTAAATCAATATTATGCTTAATTACCCGTAGATTTCGCAACCATAGGCCAATTTACAAAATTCTAATATTATACATGTCATCAAACGCTTGTTTTACCATCATTAGTGGGTAATCGAAAGATCTTTTTGGTATTTATTTTGAATCAGCAAAATATATTTTGCACGGAAATTAGCACAATGTTATTTACACAATTCCAAGATTATAGATGTCTTAAGATTACAATGCTTTACCATCCTTATCAAAAAACCTCAAGGTTTTCTCTGAATTTGTTTGAACTGAGATTGATCACTGTAAGGTGTTTACCATATTCGGAGATTATAGATGTTTGGATATAACAGTGTTTTACCATTATGCATTATTGGTAATTCAAAAGTCTTCTCTATATTCGTTTTAAATATAAGCAATGTATATCTTGCCCGGAAATTTACCACACATCTATTTGAAAAATTCAAGGTTGAAGAAGTCTTAAAATGAAACTATAGCATATTGCCTCTGAGACCCCCTCATCAAGACATTCTAACAGAGACTATAGTATTTAAATATTTACAAATTGACTTTTAATCGATATAAAAGTTAAAGAGAATAATGTACATTATATTGTGGTTTCTGAACAATTATCAGTTCCACTATGTATGAAAGCTATCCTTGAGATGTGATTTTCTTGATCAATCTACGAGTTAAATTAAAAGCATCATTCAATATTTCCATGCAGTTTGTTAAATCTGAGCTCCATGATTCCCCGTCTTACCAGTGTCTCTGGTAGGGTCTAAAAATGAAATCCTGGAAAAATTGCAGTTCAACGTGATCATTATGTGCTTTTTAAAAGTGAAAATTATTGAGCGACCATTCCAGTTTTCCTCCATTGACTGCCGTTTTGAAGAATTTTCGTCGGCCGACAATAATTCATATGCCGATTTTTATCTGTAAATATTTTATGAGTGACAGCATAACTGTCTGAACTTTTGTGTTCTAAGGTGTTTATTTATCCATTCAAACACTGTCAGATAATATCAGATAGCTATATATATATATAAATATAGTATAATATATTAAAACGAGAATCAAATTTGTGAGTGCAGTAACAAGTAAAGTCAAAGTTTGAAATGAGTGAAAATGAAAACTCAAATTAACACAGAAAATAAAATCAACTCTCTGTTATTGTTTTTATTTTCCCTCATTCACACTTTGACATT
Organism: Eucidaris tribuloides; assembly: GCA_001188425.1. Lineage (NCBI taxonomy): Eukaryota > Metazoa > Echinodermata > Echinoidea > Cidaroida > Cidaridae > Eucidaris > Eucidaris tribuloides. The sequence continues at coordinate 4,489 of JZLH01S0598709.1, forward strand.
AATTCCATTGTATAGAACAAAGTTCCGCATTCATGCATTAAAGCAATTGCAGAAGCCATTAACTCCAGCACATAAACGATTTAATGGCTTAATTGAATGATTACAAAGATCTTGACGGAACATTGATGGTGGACAATTTAGCTCTCTGGACCACTGTTTATCCTAATATATAGTCTTTTATAACTCCACAAATACAGGCAGCTACTATTTTAATGTTTATAACAACTTGTTTAGAACTGTTTTTGTGTGAGACGTGTTATAAAAGCTTCAAAAACACTATTGTAAAACAGTTACGTCAGCCTGAAAATAAATTGAAGACGCTTGGAATCAACTCTTCCTTGTGATGATCTGAGCTACTTATTTTCCTCGTCAAAACTTGCTTAGTATATATATATATATATATATATATATATATATATATATATAATATAAGTATATAATATATATATATATATATATTATTATATTATATATTAATGGAAAACCCGGAGTTTCACAATGTTATACATGTATCAGTGTATATGCTTGTCACCTAAATTTGACTATTGGTCAAAGTGAGGATAAAAATTACATCTGTTTGAATCTTATCTTATAAACCATCGACAATGTACACATCGTACATCACAGAGGAAAATTAATCTGCATCACAATATTTTCTGTCCCCTGTATTTAAATAGGTTTATGAAATCATCTGTATTTTCTGTTATTAAACCTTCCACTTTTTTTGCATCGTTTCTTAATGTTGTATTAATTGAAGCCTGTGTGTTTTCTTCTTCAGTTTGTGACGTTACAAACTACGTCCTACCAACCCTTATAATATAATAATCATGGCTTAAAAGAAACTCCGACTATAAATCACCTACAGTAGCCAAAGGCGGCGCCAAGGTTAAATATTAGGGGCCGAAGTTTTCCAAAAAAGGAGTAAAATCTCCGTCATTTTCATTACTTTCAAAAAATAGGGGGCGTACACCTCTGACATAGGCCTACAAATTTCATGTTAAACTTAAATTTGACAGGAATTCACACTTCGTCATCTTGGTCTATTTGATTGCTGCTACTACCCCCTTTCCTTAGATTCCCTGTTCTTTTGGTGAGTACAAGAATTTTTAAGATACTGGACGGTTCAGGTATTTCTGACCACTGTCGTTTTATGATGCAACGAAAAACAGGTTTGAAGTATGGATGTTTCCAGGCATAGATGATAGGATTGATGCAGCTGTTTAGATAGAAAAAGACTAACAGAATAACACTGATTATTACTTGATATAGGTGAAAAGCAGGTATCAAGAAAGTTGCCGAATAGGATACCATAGAGACAGTGAATGCACAAAGAACGTAGAGAAGATTTTTGGTGACGGTGGTCTCCATCCTGCAGCTCCCAGTTGTAGCAATGTGTGTCGAAATGTGGGCTGTGTGAAGTCTCAAATGTCTGAAGATACACGCGTAGCAAATGAAGATAACAACAAGTAATGTATAGGTCGCAGCAGGAACCAAATAGATAATGATTTTGCCATAGCCGTCATAAACTGGTAGAATTGTGGTCGCAGCGTTAAACAACCATGTGCAACTTAACATCAAGGCAATATTCCGTGGTCTGTACACTTTCCGATACGTCGAACTTGACTTTGTGATCATAATGTATCGGTTGATTGCAATTAGTGCGATTGTGGAAACACTGCATCCCGTTGATATGGTGAAAACAGCCCAACGAGCCTTGTCGACCCAGTACGGAAACGGCAATCCCAGTACGGCAACTGCCTTACAAGGCATCTCTAAGCAGCTTACCAGTAGATCGGCAACACTGAGATTCACGACAAAGACATTGGTGATAGTTTGGAGCTTGCGGGACAGGACTACCGCTACTAGGACCAAACCGTTGCCAACAATACCAACAACTGACATGACGCAGTAAATACTTGCTAGAATTACTCGTTGGTAAAATAGCTGAGGTGGACATCTCCGGCTACCGTCGTCTGATTATCATAGTGATGTGTTGGAATTGTGCTTTCCAGGGAGGACATGTTTAAGTTCAATGATGTAGTCGACATTTTGGTAGAATATCTCTAAAAATCAGTCACTGCACTTTTACTTGCAAGTCCACGAGCACCCGACGAGGGATTTGTTCATGCAAGCACAAGGAACCAGATCGACCGGCTGACACAACTATCAATAAAATGTGTTCACTGTCTACTTTTGTGAGAAGTGTCATGCAATGCACCGAACGTATTAACGAAGTCGATGACAAAGTGAGAGTTAAAATACAGGTAAAATGCTCTATCGGCGTTAATACTTGACGAGTTTGTTTAAATGAGAACAAGGAACCGGGCGAGGTCGGGTTGCAGCCGTCCACAAAACGAGAACTGAAACGTGCATATTGCTGATATCTGCAAAGAACGTGTACACGAAATTACAATGAAATGTGTTCACTGTCGATTTCCATGAGAATTGTGATCATGGAATGAACCGAACGTGTTCACGAAGATGCATGAGAGTTATAATAAAGGTACAGATATATGTCAATGCTCCACTTGCGTTACTCTTTGATGAGTTTAATTTGTTCATGTGAGAACAAGGAACCGGGCGAAGAGATGTAGACGTCGACAAAACGAGAAGTGAAATGTGCTTACTGTCGATATCTGCACAGAACGTGTGGACGAAATCAGCGACAGAGTAAAAGTTACAATAATGGCAGAAAATGTTTAGTTAACCGACTTTCGATATTCAGGACGATGAATTGTGGAAACACGGAAATGAACATGTTGGAGTAGCCATGGAGATTAGGGTGCTTTTTCATCCCCTTAAATAATTATACTCTAAGCTCTTTGTTGATGAAGTTGCAGTGAATTTATAAACATAAGTGTCAACCACAGATTGTTCTCCTAACATGATTGATGAAATAACAACTCATTCTGTGCCGATGGTACAAATATTCACCATAATTATAATACATAAAATACATAGAGCTGTTATTTCTCTGGTATGTTAAGAATTAAAATACGGTTAGTCGTGTACATCGGGGTACTGACATGGCGTAGTAAACAAGACAGTATGACTCCAGTATATTATCACTGTACCAAGAGTAGCCTGCACTGGGAAAAAATATGTATCTCTTCCGAATCCTGCTTCAATTTCGGACCACACCTCGACAAAGAAGTCGTCACCTTACTTTAACGAACCCCCCCCCCAAAAAAAAAACAACAACAACAACAACCGAATTTCCGTAATTGCTGTTCACCTTTGTCCGTGTGGAGAAGAGATACTCATTTTATCAAACAACCTTTGATAATTTTGTCATTGGTTACTTCCAAATATATAGACTATATATATATATATAGTATATATATATATAAGTATTATAGTATATATATATATATACTATTAAAAGAGAGATCCAAGTGCGTAATAAGCTTATGTATATATATATATATATACTATATATATATATATATATATTATATATATATATATAATCTTTCTTCTTTTCATATTGCTAATGAACTCCCCACCCCCTCCCCTATCTTACTCCCTCTGAAAATACCCTTATCAAAGCTCACATTGGATTCAAGTTTACATAATGTGTAAGATATCAAGGAATTTGAATATTATAGACCTACTACCATCAAATATAGCTGCCAATGGTTATCCGTTTATCATCTAGTGAAAGCCGAATCCCTCCCACGCAAGCCATCAAAGAGATCGATGGACTGCACTTAATCGATCATCAATTCTTCTTACATAGGGAAATACACTTATATTCATTTTGAAAGTACATGCATTAACATTATGAAAGAAATAATTAGTTGCAGAAGAGACCACAAAGATTGTACCATACAAATAGATGGAACAACATAACATATTGAAATAACCTGTGTATTTTTAAGTGAATAAACTAATATAAACGCGGGAGATAAGTTGGCGCGAATAATCGGACATCAATTGACATGTCCCGTTAAAACCACCACCACCAACAACAAGCCTTTGCTTCCACTACACAAGAAATGGTTGAATTTTGATTAGTTGTGTTCCTAATGCGACTCTTCTAATATTTATAGATCTACAGAAAACAAGTACCGATAGTTTGCACATGTCTATAGAAAAATAAATATCAAGCTTTTGCACATGCCTACAGAAAAACATATACCAAGATTTTGCACTTCATGAACAAAATTGTCAAATGGTGGGGAATTGGCTCTTTCTCCATTCTTTTGTATTCGTTAAATAATATTTTATCTTTTGAATCAGCTGTAAACCGCTTATTTCGTAATTAAATGTAATGGTCACATACCCTCCTTACTCTATTCATGGCAATGACGTCATATCGTCAGCATATCAAAACTTGTCCACCCTCAAAATAACACTGAAACTGAAAGATCGAACCCCCTTATAAAACGCAAACATTATCTATGTAAGCAGGTAATAGGAAATAAAACTGAAATTATACAGACACATAATTGCATCACAGTTATGAAATGAACACTGTCTCAAATTCATTGCCACATTAATTGCCATGGGTGTGGTTGTCTGACGCTACAAAATCGTAAACGACTAGATGTATAGGGTTCTTGTTATACAGTGTCTATCAAAAAAAAGTAGACACTTCGAAAATAATTATTTAAAAAAATTTTCATGATTTTGAGATTATTTTTCTGTATGAATATTTTGCCTTGGACCTAAGCTATCTGATGACACTGTAGGTATTGAAAGTACTTCACGCATGAGTGAGCACAAATGCATTTGCGCACAGAATTGTGTTCCCGCTATAGTCAATGTTAATGCCTTGCAGATCAATGCTGCAGAAGATTTCAACCGATGTGCACAAGTATTGAATCCTTAGCATGCTCAGAGGAGAGCTGATATGCAATTCTGTGACAAGAAAGACAAAAATGAAGCAATGATTCAGATACACCCCACTAAAAAAGAAGAAGATGTCATGTTTGCAAGATGAACTGTGAATTGACCATGGAAAAATGGCATTTTCTTCTTTTTTTAGGAAGGTGTATCTGAATCATTGCTTCATTTTTGTCTTTCTTGTCACAGAATTGATATTACCTCTTTTCTGAGCATGCTGAGGATTGAATCCTTGTGCACATCAGTTGAGAGCTTCTGCAGCACCGGTCTGTGACGCATTAAACATTGACTATAACAACACCATTCTGTGCGCAAATGCATTTTAAGGCCGATTGGACAAAAGTGGGTTGTGCTCACTCATGCGTGAAATACTTTCAATACCAACAGTGTGATCAGATAGCTTAGACCCAAGGTAAGATATTCATACAGAAAAATAATCTCAAGATCATGAAATTTTTGTGTAATAAAATTTTTCCTAAGTGTCTACTTTTTTTTGATACACACTGTATAAAAAGAAATAAGTGGAATCAGTTCCAGTACAAAAAGAACGAGATTAAATGTGTTCCCGATAAGGGCAGTGGCAATTGGGAGGAGTTAAAAATGCTTCAAGAAACAAATACGTTCAAATTACGTATGCCAATATATTCAGACCATTATGGTTTACTTTTATAAACTTCTTACTAAAATCCATCTCCATCATAAATGGAGTTATATATAGAAAATATTATTTTGAGACAATATCCATCATGACCTTTGACCCACCACTTCAGGTGGATTTGGCCTAAAATCTCAATCAACTTCACCTCATGTGGTACCTTTTCGCCAGGTATGAAAACATCCATCGGGATTCTTTAAACACACATCATATAACTATTACAAAGAAAAATTAATCTACACACAATAACGACATTTCCATACGGAAAGGAAAACTGAAATAACGGCCATAATTATATGTGAGTGTCACGATGACGACTACATTTTCCATAAGCAAAATTTCCATGTTTTGTTTGTACATATCGTTTTATCAGTTTTGTTACGAACTATGCCTGAATTTCGAAGATAAAATAGTGACGTCTTCAGGCTACAGGAAACGTATGTTGTCACAATAGATATTCTTCTGACCATCATTAGGTGAGTGCTACCAAATGTGCTCACTGTGATTGTGTTTGTCCATGTCAAATTGAACTGATAATAAATTAAGAATTTACACATGGCGTACAGCACTAGACCATAGACTGGTCATCTTCAAACTTTGTTCGGCACCTTGTAGGCCTATCATCTGCAACGATGCATAAAACGTACATCCACTAAGCCACACTTATTTCGGTTCTTTACACTTCGTCTTCCTGGTCCATCTTGATATCACTACTAGCTTTCCTCCTTAGAGAATTCTTCGTTTTCCCGTTGATCGCATCTGTTAAAATACTAGATGGTTCAGGTATTTCTGACCATTTGCGCTTGATAACGCAACCGAAGACACGCTTGAAGTATGGATGTTTCGCGGCATAGATGATAGGGTTGATACAGCTATTCAGATACAACAGGACTGTACAAATAATAAACACGCGAGTAGTTTGTTGAGATGAGCCGAAACATAACATGGAGTTAACTGTCGTGTAAGGTACAATACAAACAGTGAATGCGCAAAAAACGTAGAGGAGATTTTTGGTGACAGTGGTCTCCAGCATTCTGGTATTAGCGTTTTGAGTCGAAATGCGGGCCGTGTGGAGCTTTAGATGTCTGAAGATGCACGCGTAGCAAATGAAAATTATGGCAAGGACTGTATAAATCATAAAGGTGATCGTAACATTGACATTAGTGTTACAAGGTCGTGATTTCCAGGAACAGAATCGATAGATTTCACTATAGCCAAGATTTGAGGCTCCAGGTAGTATTGTGTTCAAAATGGGAAACAGCCAGGTAAAACTGATCATCAGGGAAATATTCAGCGGTTTGTACACTTTCTGGTACGTCACCCTTGACTTTGTGATCGAGATATATCGGTTGAGTGCAATTAGTGCGATGGTACAAAGACTGCATCCGATGGCTACGAAGGCAGCCGCAGAAACAGCCACACAAATCCAGTCCGGTAACGGCCAGCCATCCCGCCCCAGTAGGGCTGTGGCCTGTCCTAGCATTACGAGGCTAGCAAGTAGGTCGGCAATGCTGAGATTCACGACAAAGACGTTGGTGATAGTTTGGAGTTTACGGGACAGGACCACCGCTACTAGGACCAAACCGTTACCGACAACACCAACAACTGACATGACGCAGTAAATACTTGCTAGGATTACTCGTTGGTAATAATGGGTGAAACCACTGATTTCTGTCGTATCGTTATATGCCGACATTGTATTTTCTTGTGAGGACATGTTTGAGCTAAACGATGTAGTCGACATTTTGGTTGAATGTGTCTAAAGTAACTCAGAGATGATTTCCTGTAATAACATTTTTAATGCTCGAGGATTTATTCGACGAATTGGATTAAATTTTGGACCAAATGGCGGTACTGTCAGTGTTGCATATGCTCTAGTCTATCAAGGAGGTCATGTAAGGACAAGCAATAAATCAAATTTTATCTACTGGAAGAGAGAATAGACGTACCATTGGAGGTGTTAAGGGTGTTCAAACACCCCTTTTGCAAGAGGGGATGTATTGTTCTGTGTACCCAGATAAGGCTATAAGAGCAGACTCACACACAAGACTCACACACACACACACACACACACACACACACACACACACACACACACACACACACACACACACACACACACACACACACACACACACACACACACACACACACACACACACACACACACACACACACACACACACACACACACACACACACACACATGCACACACACATGCACGTACACACATACACATAAAAACACCCACATATACAAACACACAGATACAAACACACAACGCACACACATATACAAACACACACACATACAAACACAACGCACACACAACACACACACACACACACGCACACACGCACATACACTTATTTAGGTAGGGCTGGCGAAAATGAAACTCCACCATGAGAAATTACGAGGTACGCCCATGAATCAGTCAATGGGTAACTCAATACTCTTCATTCCACTGTACAGTCATACCCGCAAAGTTGGATTTCATTTCATTTGTATGCTTTCTAACATAAGTAATACTCGTATCATAAGTCCCAAATTACATGGAATTTCGGAGAAAAGATGATGGAATGCTTAAATTACACCTCCAAGCAAGATGAACTACGAAGCAAATCGAATTCTGCATCAAAGACAGTTTGACCTTATATACTCACATTTCACTTCAATGATTAGAAAATCATTTACCAGCAATGCAAAATAATTATATTTTCCTCATGTGAATTTTTCTTACAATACTTTCATATAACATTTATTAATTCGATGAAGCTGATTTACGAAATTTTTGTAACTTTGTTAAACTCAGCGGAGTATACCATACCTTTATTTGAATTTCTCCAAAATGCATCTACCATGCTTTAAAGTCGCTCATTAGCTATCTTTATCATCACGCCTGTTTTGTACTTTCAGTTTGACGCACTGGCAGGGTTTTTCAATTTCCCGGGAAATACCTGTATTTCCCACCCAGGCAAGAAATACTGGGAAATACTGGGAAATACTGGGAAATACCGGGAAATACCGGGAAATACTGGGAAATACCAGGGAAATACTGGGAAATACGCGGGCGATAACTAGCAGTGTACTCTTGATGTTGTACAAGGTCAACTGAAAAGGCCATTAATGCTATTCATTTTGGGCTCTTCTTACACAAATCCACCTAGAACTGATAAATTTTAAATGAAAAGACTGTTAAAACCTCTTTTCAATTTTGATAATTTAATTAAGTTTTATTTCACATACTGTACAGAACCACACTGTACATTATTCAGATGTTACATGTAGCTCTTTTGTGGGGTGCGGCCCTCATCTTGCTGAATATACAGGGACAAAATTAATATCTGTTTATGGGGTATGCTGTTTTAAGTGTTCTGGACTTACAGAACAATTCATATATTTGCAGAGTAAAATGATTGGAAACCATTTTTAAAATAAAAGCAGATGATTTTGAAAATTTTCCTACTTTTAGTATTGATTTTGCTGTGTAGAAAATTTGTCCAACCAATCAGAATGAGTTCCTAGTTCCCCACCATCAGTTATTGGTCTTTTGTTGTATTTTGTGTTGAATCACACTTACTGAACAACAATCTCTACATATTGTAGTTATACTCTTCAAGAAATAACTTTTTTATAGTATTTCCCAGTATTTCCCAGTATTTTTCGGTTTTTGTCAAAACTAGCAAGGCGGTATTTACCGGTAAATACCGGTATTTACCGCCCGGTATTTACCAGCCAACCCTGCGCACTGGCGTACCTATTGGGGGAGGCAGGAGGAAGGAACCCTTTATTTTTGCTTGTCAGCTAATCTGGCAAAGGGACCATGTATCAAAGGACCCCGACGGATAAATGTGACCCTAGAAATTTGAGCTCCCCAAAATATTTGAGTCACTACCCCGCCTACCCCCCCCCCTCCGACACTCATCCGTTTTTTTCTCTACTTGCAGGACTTTTGGAGTCTGGCAGCGAACCGCTGCAAAAAAAAATGACTCCCCTGACGACGTACGCCATGTTCGCCACTGCATGGTTTGAAGTTTCCTCGGTAGTTTCATTTTACCAATATGTGAAAATAATCTATTGAATCGGCAGTATACAATCGGGGTTGTGGCAAGAGCAGTTACGACTTTTCTAGTATATTGTTTGTTTTTCCGCAGTGGAAGTTCTCAGTTTTGCTCCAAGTGAATCCTACAATGAAATATATCAATAAAAGATTATATTTAGTGTTTGGTCCTTATATTTCTGTAATTGTGACATCAGTCCTACATGTAACTCCGTCCACTGGCCGAAAAAAGACCTGCACGAACTTGCTCTAATTACAACGCAGCAGCGAGTGGTGTAGGAAATCTTTAAATTGTAATTAGTTGTAAAATTCGGACGCCCCGCGCTCTTACCACTACCTCACGGAAAAACAAACAAACAAACCATGATATGTTTTCGCCTCTTTGACGCTTCAGCACCCCTCCACCTTTAAAAAAATACATATCTTGCACGGAGGTTAAACACAAAGCTACTAACAACATTTCAAGATTATACATGTTTTGAGATGACAAATCATCCTCAAGTGATAATCTTAAGGTCTTCTATGTATTAATCATATCTTGCACAGAGGTGGCTACAATGCTATTTACAATATCTTAAGACTATAAATGTCTTGAGAATTATACAGTGTTTTGCCATCCTTAGCAGTAATGTACACATCTTCTCTCTATTTTAAATCAGCACTACATAATTGCACGTAGAATAATCGGAGCGGCAGGCCTATTTCCAAAATGTTAAGATAAACATGTCTGGAGACGCTTGTTTTACCATCATTAGTGGGTAATCAAAAGCTTTATGTATTTTTTAAAACAAAAAATCTATATCATACATAGAGATAATCACAATGGTATTTACAAACCTTCAAGATTATAATGTCTTGAGAAACACATTGAAGAACAAAGTAATTTACTGTTGATAAGCTTTCCATCTTTGTTTGTTTTCAAATTTTCTTACTTCAGTTTTGTTTTGGAATAAAACCTGCGTGATTTCCTCTTCAGGCTGCACGGAAACGTCGTTAGAAACTACCTCCTACCGACACGACTGACCTTTCTGTAGCTAGGTGCTACACTCTGCAGTCCTCATTGTGTAGGACCCATTCATCTTTGATTGGACTGATTAGTCATATAATGACAACACACCCTTATAAAAAAAGTACCATCAAAGTACCATGGTACTTTGTACCATCAAAATACCTTCCTATGGTAATTTCGTCATGGTACTGTACCATGGTAGTACCATGGTAGTACCATGGTACTTTCCATGGTAGTACCGTGACGAAATTACCATATGTACCATGGTAGTACCATGGTACTACCATGGTACAGTACCATGGTACTACCATGGTACAGTACCATGGTACTACCATGGTACCGTGACGAAATTACTATAGGAAGGTACTTTGATGGTACAATACCATGGTACTTTGATGGTACATTTGAATCGATCGGAGAAATTATTTGGCTTATTATATTTTCAACAATGGATCGATCTAGATATCACTATATACCCTAATACAACACCTACTGTACCTATATTTGCCTATCTCCTAACCTAAGTTCCTAAACCTATATCACTACCTACTATAACATACAGTTTTACTACCATGGTAGTACCATGGTACTTTCCATGGTACTACCATGGTACTTTTCATGGTACTAGCTACCATGGTACTTTCCATGGTACTACCATGGTACTTTCCATGGTACTACCATGGTATTTTCCATGGTACTACCATGGTACTTTCCATGGTTCTTAGTACCATGGTATTACCATGACAAAATTACCATAGGAAGGTACTTTGATGGTACTAATTACCACGGTACTTTGATGGTACTTTTTTATAAGGCCATGGAAGAACCATGTTTGTACCATACAAAGTTTCCATATTTCGGTGCCATTGGTACCATGGACGTACCATAGTTCTACCATTACCCTAGTACCATCGATACCATGAAAGAACAATGTTTATACCATACAAATTCCATTTACCGTGGGTACCATAGTTGTACCATAGTTGTACCATGCCCCAGTACCATCGCTGTAGATTTGTACCATCACTACCATGGTACAAACCTGATTGTACCATGCACATCCTAAAAAGTATGGTACTCACTTTCAGTACCATGGTTGTACCATGGTACTACCATGGTATTACCATGGTATCCTGCAAAAAACCCATAGGTACCATGGGTACCATGGTATTACCATGGTACTTCCATGGTACTACCATGGTAACCATGGTACTTTTTTACAAGGGCATGTATGAAGTCAAGACCATTCATCGTTGACTCCGAAGGACAATCAACAACAGGTCTCGTCAAAGACCAAGAAAACAAAAGTTCGAAGATGATCGTAGGCCACACAACACTGCACGGCGGTCATTATACACGACGTACGGGGTTATATCACGAGTCCAAGTCGATATGTTATGTATCCATCTGCGAAAAATCCTTTCGTTCCATTCTTTGTACCGGCAGGAATCCCTACCGCCGTTTCTTTTTACGTCCACTAGAGTTACGAACCACCACGTTGTGCGTCTGGTTTTTTTTTTTTTGTTATCTCCGGCAGAAAGGCCGTAGCATATGTTTCGAGCAGAATTGGGACTTAAATGCTAAATTGCCTCTAACTTAAAATACATTGTCATCAAAGTAGTGTGATATTTTTAGATTCTTCCATCAGTCTATTGAATGCAAATTGCAAATAAGGCAATATTTCTCAAATTAGAGATTTTTTTTACCATTAAGGCCTTTCTGCCGGGAACATGTGCTAGGGCCCATCTGCCAGACATATACGTGTTTTTCGTCATGTTTCTCTGCCAGTGTTGTTATCAACCCGAGTGATCCAAACCCGAAGTCGGTTTCCTCAGTTCGTATTTAGTTAAATAGAAATCTCGATGTGTGGCGAAAATGTAAACTGGTTTTTTTTTTTTACCAGTCTCTATATAGATCAGAACAAAGAG
>JZLH01S0598717.1:4883-22214 GCA_001188425.1 Eucidaris tribuloides
AAAAATTGACGGGCAAAATTAGGGTTTTGGTTGTCGTCGGCCCACTGCCCCCTTCTCCCCCCCCCCCTGTTTGTCGGATGCTGTTTTACTTGTAATGTGGCTAGTAAGCTTTTTTTTCGGGGGAGGGGCAGGCAAAATTTTCTCCGATTTTTCGTTCATCGTAAGATTTTACCCTGGCGCCGCCCCTGCGCATGATATATTTTGGGAGTCGAATTCTGATGTATTGTGTGCTACAAAGTTCGGGTAGTACATTTATGGAGGTGATAAAGTCTGATAAAGGTGGGGTCAAATAATTTTTGAAGGTAATTATGTACACTAAACATTTTGAAGGAAAGAATAATACAATTTAGAAGTGTGTCGCAAGAACAGGAGGTTGCAAAGGACTGTTGTGTTTATGTGTCTGTACTCCTACATAAACCTAGCGGGTACAGAAAACAGTAGAATTTAATGACGACTTCATTCCTTTTTACTTGTGAGTTGTGGGATACCCAAAACAAAGGAAGGGTACAACATTGTGTGTGTCTGTACATGTATGTGAGTTTCTCTAGTTTTATTCAGCTGACATTTGTACCTCTGACATTACCTCTGACATTTTTACCTCTGACATTTTTACCTCTGACATTTTTACCTCTGACATTATTACCTCTGACATTTTTACCTCTGACGTTTTTACACCGAGCCGTCATTCTTACCGGCGCTGCTTTTCGCTATGGTTATACTAATATTATTTGTTTTTATTGACGTCATCCCATTACGTTTACTACTCCTCCTCCTCCTACTACTACTACTGCTACAACAACTACTACTACTACTACTACTACTACTACTACTACTACTAAAACTACTACTATTAGAAGCTGCAATAGTTATTAGTAGAGAAATAGTTTTTAATTCCTTCTCCATTTTGTTTTCTCTTAAACTCTGCCCGTCCTTCTTCCGTCTCTCTTCTTCTTGAAATTAGGAGAAATAATGGATATAAAAAAGTTTTCTTCTCTCACTCCTTTTTTTTTCTTTTATTTTGTTGTTCTTGAAAGGAGTGGGATTGGAAAAAAATAAGTGGAACATAATCTTCCTTATCATCGTCTTATTTTATTTCTTCTTCTTACACTTCCCTATCTTATGTTTTTGATGGACTTGATAGGATATCAACTTTCCACAAAATTGTCAGTACTTAGTGCAATCTCCCTTCCACTATTGATGTTTAAAAAAATCCTTCAAAAAGAAACAAAGGGGTTTCTGGTACACCTTGGTAAAAAAAAAAACGTTCAGAGATAATTAAATGAACGTAAAAGAAGATTTAATGTCATGGATCTCTTAATGAAAAACATGAATTAATTATATCCTCTCGTAAGTTTCTGTCCTATAGACACTGAAATTTTATTAAAATTCCATGATAATTGAACGCGAACAATTTCATTTTATTTTACAAAATTAGTCACACAAGACGACATGATATAATTAAATAGGCCTAATACGGTTCGGAATCACAAGTTGAAATACAACAAGGAAACATCTTCTTTTTTCACGATAGCCTGCCACAATATTATTATTAGAAGTAGTAGTAGTAGTAGTAGTAGTAGTAGTAGTAGTAATAGTAATAGTATTTCTTATTATAGGGGGAGATCTGTGAAATGTTCTTCTTCTTTGAAATAGCCGAGTATGAATTGCTTAAAAGTTGTAATATTTGTTTTGAAATATAGTAAATATGTTTTCCATCTGGTATCATTATCGATCAAAGCTCCATATAAGAAACAAGATTACGTACAACCTAAGTCACAAGCCTCCCAATCCCTTTCATACGTTTCAGGCCATTTTTATGAATTATGTTAAAATGACCAACGTTAGTATTTTAAATTCAACGTCCCCCCCCCATAAAAAACTAAAATAAAAATAATTTCAATAATAATTAAGTAAACGAGTGCGAGAATGATCTCCATTGCTAACACGATTGTTCAAAAGCAGTGTATTTATTTGTGAAAACAAAATCCAATTTATTTCAACAGAATAAATCAAACATTTAACTGATGAAAAATCATTTCATGTTATGATTTGAATGTCCGTCACATAAATATTTTTCATATGAATATTTCATCTAAATCTAAGCTATCTGATGGCACTGTTGGTATTGAAAGTATTTCACGCATAAGTGATCACAACCCACTTTTGTCCAATTGGCTAAAAGTGCTTTTGCGCACAGAATTGTGTTCTTAAAGTCAATGTTTAATCCATTACAGACGGGTGCTGCAGAAGCTCTCAACTGATGTGCACAAGTATTGAATTCTCACCATGCCCAGAAGAGCTAATATCAATTCTGTGACAAGAAAGACAAAAATTAAGCAATGTTTCTGATACGCCCTCCTAAAAAAGAAAAATAGCCATTTTTGTTTTATTCAATTCACAGTTCATCTTGCAAGCATGACATTTTTTTTTCGTTTTTAGTTGGGGTGCATGTGAATCATTGTTTCATTTCTGTCTTTCTTGTCACAGAATTGATATTAGCTCTTCTCTAAGCATGCTGACGATTCAATACTTGTGCACATCAGTTGAATTATTTTGCAGCATTCATAATAAGAACACAATTCTCTGTGCAAATACATTTTTGGCCGATTGGATGTGGGCTGTGCTCATCCATGCATGAAATAATTTCAATACCAACAGGTCATCAGATACCTTAGGTCCAATGAAAAATATTCATATAAAAACTAATGTCAAAATCCTGATTTTTTTTATATTTTTTTTCTAAATTTAAATTAACAACTAGATTTAAAATATTTTGAATGAAAGTGTTAAACGAAGTTCATTATTTGCATAGATGATAATTATTTGACTATTACAGAAATTCGCGTGTTCAAACTGTACAGTTATCTAATTGGAAAAAAAACTTAGTTATTTTACATTTTACTTTTTTTTCAAATAACAGAAGTACAATATAGAGTAGACTTTTGCGGATGTCACCATATTGGTATTTGTAGTTTTGAACATATTTTTTTTTCAAAACACTGTCTATACGTTTTGGACAGTATGCTCTGTCCGTCGTCAGGAGAAATGACTTGAGTAATTGTTGTTATTGGTGGTGGTGGTTTTAACGGCGCATGTCAATCGATATGTACCAATTGACATGATGAAATGGATGATTGCGGACATAGAAGTGAGCCGTCTGTATATTGAAGACGTGTGTGAAAGCAGGTGACTGGCACTGTTGAGTTTTATTTTCCTTGTTGATGAGAGGTTAACAGATACTGTTGATGTGTAGGTCGCTGTCTTGTTGCACTATGTTGCGTTCTTGAATTTCCATGGCTTCTCGCATTTTCTAGTGTGCCAATTCTTGATTCTGGTAATCAGTGTGCTATCTTGACATTCCGTATTGTGTTATTCTTGTTGAGCATGCTTCACGTTGGCTGATTTGTCCCAATCAGCATGCTTCTGGCATGCTTTGTGTTCGTGAGTCTGGTTTAAAAGTCCCCCCATTCCGTTTCTCCTATGTAAACCTTGTCGCATTCACATGGTATTTAGTAGACCGCTGGTTGCTTGTTGATGGGTGTTTTGTCCTTGTGTGCCGTGGAGAGTTGAATGTAGCTTGTTAGGCGATCGTTGTCTGATTTCGATGTTACAGATTTGAGTATATGGCTATGCTAGATCTTGTGTGATGTCTTGCAAATGTAAGGGAAAACAACAGAGGTAAGCGTTTGAATCTATTTAGGAGGTGGTTCGGTATTGATTTTCGTACTTGGGTATCCATTGATGGTCGTGAGAGATGTCTTGTCATGTTGTAGTTCTTGTTGACGATATTTTTTTTTTTAGCTGAGGTTGTAGGCACGCCGCGATCAGGACGTTCGGGACCGACTGTATTAAGCGGGGTGATGGAAAGATCGGTACTTTAGATATCTATCTGTATGAATGGTTTCCTGTAGACCCAACAAAATGCATGCTTATTGGAAGTAAACATATGCTAGCAAAGCGAAATGTCTTAATGTAACGTTAAAAAAATCCCATTTAAACCAAGTTCGTGAATTTAAATATTTAGGAATGATATGTGATGAAACATTGACTTGGAATAAACACATCGAAAGACTACTTCAGAAAGTAGGTAAAATGGTTTTCTGGGGCTATTGAGACGCTCGTTGAATGAATCGGTAGTGAACTCAGTGTATAAGGATCTTATTCTTCCATATTTTGATTATGGTGACATAATATACAATTCAGCATTTAAAATATATGTTGAGCAATTCCAAAAGTTACAGAATAGAGGAGCACGTATTATATTAAGAGTAAAACGTGAGTCACATGTATCTGTTGCTAAGATGCATAATTGTTTCGGCTGGCAATTTCTCGACAAGAGAAGACTTCAACATTGTATTGTTTTTATGTACAAGGTAATGCATGAACTTACCCCTGTGTATTTACGAAATAAATTCAACTTTGCACCCCAGTATTACTCTTCCCGATACGGCGATAAACTACTCTTACCCAAACCACGAACAGAATTTCTTAAGAAATCTTTCAAATATAGAGGTGCTAAGGCATATAACGCGTTACCTACTGATTTAAAATTGTCTTCTACTGTTAACAATTTCAAAAACAAAATTTCATCTTACTTTTGCAATATAAATAATAAATTCAATCATATTTTTTCAAAACAATTCTTCAATTTACACATTGATTTTGACTCAATCTAACTGCATTATTTGTATGTCTGTGGGAAAAATGCATCTTATTTTTAACCTATGTCAATTCAATTAATTACTCACTCAAACTACGATTCGAAATATATATTTCTTGAAGTTATAATTTTGTCTCAATACTTTAAACTTTGACTTGTTCAATATTTCACTCAAGATATTATTTTGTTTCAATGCTATACATGTATAATTATACCTGCTTTATTTTCTTTAACATTTGTCTTGCCAAAAACTGAAGTTGTCAATCATTTGTAAACAACATAATATATTTGCGTTCAAGCTGTTTATAAATTCTGGCCAAATTATCATATTGAATTGAATTTTATGATGTATTCTTATTATCAGCAGGTCATATTTCCATTATTTTGATTGATTTCTTGTGTATGTTATGTTTCATTTTATATGTGTTTACTTATTGTTTTAATATGTATAATTTTATGGACCCCATGGAAGAACAGCACTGTCGTGTTGACCGAGCTGATTATGGGAGTTTGATCTTGTAAACCATAGTATTTTGCTAAACAAATTGGAAAAATATGGTGTCTGTGACACTGAGTTGACATGGTTTAGAAACTATCCGTCGGGTCGCTCGCAGTGTGTTTCCTATAATGGGAAATTATCGACTTTTCGTGATGTCAGTATGGGTATACCCCAAGGTTCGATTCTAGGACCCCTGCTTTTTGTTATTTTCATTAATGATATGTGTGACTTGAATTTTCATGAATACACCAAACTTAGTTTGTATGCCGATGATACAGCACTGTTTTGTAATGCCAGATTTGTCAATACTGTTCAGAATAGTCTACAATCAGAATTTGACAAAATAATGCGTTGGGTTCAGACAAATGATTTAAAGTTGAATACCAGCAAGTGTAAAATAATGTTGTTTGGTACACATTAAAAAGTTCGTTCAAAGCAAATTTTGATTCAGCATGAAAGTCAATTCATTGAACAGGTGGATAACTTTAAATACCTTGGAATAATATTTGATAACTTACTAAAATTCGATAAACATATTGATAAAACATGTAATAAAATTTCTAGGACCATTGGATTTATACGACAAATCAAAAAATACTTACCTAGAAAGGTTTTGATTATGCTTTATAATGGTCTTATACTGCCGCATATTGATTACGGATTGTATATTTGTTATTGTATGTATTATTTTCATTCCATTCCATTTCATATTTTATGTATATATTGTGATATAAACACTACACAAAAAATAAGTTCCCCCTTTTTGAAAATTTCATAACTTTTTAACGAAGTAATTTTGAGCAGTATAATTTGGCAGGAGTGTTTCTGCACTCATTGACTAACTTCTGTGTGAAAATGTGATTGATCCGTCAATTCATGCATGAGTGAGCACGTAATAAACGTAAAAATGTCACTTTTCAAAAGTCACAAGGGTCATTTTGAGGGATTTGTGATGCAGGATTTTGACAAATTATGTTTCTGTTGAATGATTAAGCGCTATTTATGTTAATCAGGTATCGTTTGACCCCCTAACAATTCTTTTGGCACTTTTCGCATATTTACGCTTCAGTGAGCTCAATTTAACAATTTCCATCCATCCTCAATTTTGAAATTGTAAAATCCATTAAGTTTATTGAAAAATTTGAAATCCGATATTTTTCAGCAAAGTGTATCTTTACACGTTGTATGGACATAAGAGGTTGTAACCATGTCAGGGTTCAGTGAGCACATTTTATAAATAAAGCAAAAATACCATTATTTACCATTATTTTGGCATAAGAGATGACTCCTGTGACTTTTGAAAAGTGGCATTTTTGCCTTTAATTCATGCTCACTCATGCATGGCTTGACGGATTAATCTTATTTTCACACAGAGGTTAGTCAAGGAGTGTGGAAATGTTCCTGCCAAGTTATTTTGCTAAAACTTATTTCATTAAAAAGTTATGGTATTTTGAACAAGGGGGAACTTACTTTTTGTGTAGTGTTTATTTGTGTTGTTTTTTACTGTGCTGCAGGGCCCCTTTGTAAATCAGTTTGCTAACTAAAAAGGGATACCCTGCGGAAATAAAACGGAATAAATAAATATAATAAATGTGCCATCCATCCGTTTTATATTTATTTTTATGTTTATTTATACGGAAATAAATACTATACTATACTATACTATACTATACTATCCTGTAGACTTGGTGAGATGGTTTGCAATCGGATGACCTCGTGATACGAATTTCGAGGAAAAGAATTGAGCGGTTTTATTCAATCTCCATGCTGAATTCAGATGTCGAAGAAAGATGCTGAATGTGTCTTTGCTGTGGGCCAACAACGAAAGTGTCATCGACGTATCGCAGCCATGTCTTGGGTTTGTGGGAGCTGACTGAAGGACGCTTGTTTCGAAAGTTTTCATGAATATGTTGGCAACTATAGGTGAGAGAGGAGAACCCATACCTGCTCCATGGAGTTAAACACGACAGTACAACAAGACAGCGGCCTACATATCAACAGTGTTTGATTACCTCTCATCAACAAAGACATTACAACTTAACCTGCTTTCACCCACGTCTGCATTTTACAGCCTGCTTACTGCCAGATCTGAAATCATCCATTATCTTCTCACCCATTTCATTACTCAAGTCATTTCCCCTGCCGACGAACAGAGCATACTGTCCGAAATGTAGAGACAATGCTTTCAAATAGTTCTTTTCAGAACTACAAATACCAAGAAAGATTTTTTTTTTTTACAAATGGTGACATCCGCATATACTCTATACTGTATGTCACCATGCAAACCTGTAAACAACATTTTACTGAAGTACGTTGAAAACGTGCAAAGTTAGCAAAGAGACTCTTCAAAGCAGAGCAAATTTTATTTTCATATCTGTATTACCAAGTAAATGATAGACTAGATAACAGGCTTGACCTTTTATTTTTTAATGACTCAGAAAAAAAATGACCCAACAGATTCGAACCTGAAACCTACTGCTATCCTGTCAGCGGCACTATTACCTGCCAGATAAAAGCAATACAAATACCCAATAATGACTCCTTACGTCTGAGTTCAGTATTATTCTTAATTTCCTAGTAGGAACGAATAATTTATAAATGAACAAATGAAACGTTTGACCTGTTATGTTTAGTGAATCTTTCTCTGAGTCATTAACTATTTTGCAAGATTTGTTTATGTATGTTTGTTGTTAAAAATACCATTAATTTTAAAATATCGCTGAAGCTGGATACATACGTATTTGAAGAATAGCAATTGACAATAAATCTAATAATCTAACAAATTTTTGCTTTGAGCGAATGACACGCATTCATGCTACAATTATTTGCGAATAATGTACAAACATGGTATTATTACCACTATTACGCGTAAAATAGTCCTTACCATTGATGTGTTTGCATGCTCTGCTAACACTGAGTAGAATTCCTCATAAAAGGAAACACCGCGCAGGTCCAATATCCGTAGCGTTGACATCGAGCAAACAGACATAGCGGCATCACGTGAAAATGCTCTACCAAAAGGTCCTTCCCGAAATCTCAACACACCCTATATATATGTGTGTGATCAATAAGTCAGAATCACAGGTTATGAATATAAACGTTTGTGTAAAACGCAATAAGAATATGAAATTAACAGCATTACGAGCAAATGTGTGTTTATAAATATATGCACGGATAAAATTATATAGTGAATAGCTCATAAATCACAGAGAAGTAACTCTTTCGACATATCCTGATCAATATTGCTGTTCAAGTGTACTATTGTCGCCCTAATCCCATCGGGCAACACATGCAAAACAATTACGCATGAATCGCATGTTTAAAATACACAGATAAAAAAGTGAAGTGTACATACAGTAAAGTTTTCATAAAAACAGTTACTTTCCCTATTTCTAATATTGATGAATCATTTTTGCTTATACCTTAATCTAGTGTAGCAAACATACGTCTTTTTTTTACATTTGTTTCGGTATGTTTTAACATATATCTTCAAGTCATGTTTTGTATTTCAACGTTGTATATTTCTATTGTGTAACATAAAACACATACCATGATGAAAGAAGTCAAAGATAAAAAAGGGAAATAAACACAATAAAAAATTAATTCCCCCTTCTTTTAAAATTACTATAACATTTGAACGAAACTTTTTTGAGCAAAATAATTGGGCCGAAATGTGTCTGCACTCATTGCCTGACCTCTATGTAAAGGCAACAATGCCACTTTTCAAAGATTCGCAAGGGTCATTTTGGGGGATTAGTGAGACAGGATTTTGACAGATTCAATTTCTGGTAAATGATAAAGAGCTATTTATGTTAAAAATCTATCGTTTGACCCTCTAACACTTCCCTTGAGACTTTTGGCATATTAGACCATTCAGTGGGCTCTATTCAAAAAAAAAATTCATCCTTCCTTAATGTAAAAAACAAATGTTAAATCCATTAGGTTTATTTAAAAAAAAATGAAATGATATTTTTCAGCAAAATCCATCTTCACATGTTGTACAAAATATACGAGGTTGTAAGTCAGTCATAATTGAGAGAGCACATTTTATAAACCAAAGGAAAATATTATTTTGTTGATATTTTGGAATAAAAAACAAAATCTGTAACTTTTCAAAGTCAATCTTCACGCATACATGACTTGACGAATCATTCACTTGTTAGGCGATGTATGAGGGAACACTCATTATTTAATTATTTCAGAAGATTTTTTTTTCCTCACCTCACCTTCTAGGAAATCCTCCACACCTGTAAGTAAATATAATGTATTACAATGCTGTAAGAATACAAACGCAAAGTATCCAAGTATAGCCTTTTATTGACTATGTATGGTTTTATAATAGCCTATTTCTTAAATATATGTAAATTGCGTGATGGAATGTTTCTATTACCTAGGTATTTATACTAAACAAAATAGGCGAATCATACAAAACGAATATTTTTAAAAAGTAATATAACAAATCAAGTTGGTGTTGGCCTTCATATTTCAAAATCTCTATCCTTTTGTCGTTTTAGCTTATCTCAACGATAAAAAAGGAAAACATGAAAACTTGTCACTACGATCCCCTGATAAATTCACACATCTTCTGAACATAAATATCGAAAGAAAAATATTTTGGGTGGAAAAATATAAACATAAAGATGTGAAGGTCATAACATTTTTTTTTATTTTTGAGGACACTTAACTGAAATACTTTATATCATAATTACGTATTTGGCACTTTCCTTACCTTTAGGTCGTGTGACTTTATCAGGGTACCCTTATCACAATTGTGTCCTTGGGACTTGGGTCCAAGAAATAAATGTGCAGGGCAAAATTCAAGACGACCACACTATTTCCTGGAAAGGTTAAATTTTTAGCCATACGTTTGGCATACAGAGGTCTTTTCACTTCGTTGTTCAATCCTATACTTGGGGGTCAAGCAATCTGTTTGTGCATACAAAATGAGCCACACAAATGGAAGTTAGCATATTTGGCGGAACATATCTTCAAATTCAGGGGCATTGCTTAAACTAGTGTGTGTGTGTGTGTGTGTGTGTGTGTGTGTGTGTGTGTGTGTGTGTGTGTGTGTGTGTGTGTGTGTGTGTTTTACTGGATGTACGAACTATACATGTAGGACCACCTGTCCATTTTCAGTGGTTCTTCAAACTTGTTACTTAGCATTTTGAAAGCTTGTTTTCTGGGCATTTCTCCTAAGCGTTTTATTATTTTATGTGGAAATCGTGTTAAAGGTTAGTGACATGATTGGGAACACTTGAAAATGCCTCAAGAACCAAATGAGTTGAAATATGTACCAACTATACACTAGCAGGGGTGGATCTCCCACCTCAGAGGATTTGTCTGTAATTTCTTTACTAAAGGAGAATCAAGCATAAACATAGAAGTATCTTAATTTTATCCGGGGACGATAAAAATAAGCACATAGAAAGCAACACAGCAGGTTTCTGTGCTACGAATGATATTGACGTTGTTTATTTTAGAATGAGTCAACGTTTGACTACAGGAGATTCCTTGCATAGTTTACTTGATTCTAGAGTAGTTTCCGCCCAAAGTTGAAGACTACCCCCATCATGTCATTTACCTTTAATCTTATTGTATAAGTTAGCATATTACCATCAACACAATCGAGATATTTATTCGTTACATGTATAAATGAGTTATCAAAGTACCAGATCAATATAAATTTAAGCTCAAATGCAAAAAAAAAAAACTATATTGTATATATTTGTACTCACACAGAAACGCACACACACACACACACACACACACACACACACACACACACACACACATACACACACACACACACACACTCACGCCTATAACAGTTCCAACAACAGCATTTTTCGTTTGCCTGTTTCATTTTTTCAGTGAAGCGTATACCATTGGCTTATCTGGTCATAGAAGTGTGATCAAACTCAGCATGAAATATCTACAACAATCTAAATGGGGTGGAGGGGTGGGAATCTGACCTGTAACTAGCCATGTTATAGGGTTATGAAGGGTAGCAGCATCTTGTGATGGGGGAAAGGGTGAAGATGTAGCCTAATGCCCGTTACTCTTAAAAATCCCGGGTCAGGCTGACTCGGAAAAGAAATCCCTTGGGGCACACCCGGAAAAGGGTCAATTTTAACCAAATTCCGGGTCAAGGTTGACCCAATTATGAGTCAAACTGACTTGGATTATGGTCAAACTTGACCCGGAATTTGGTTAAAATTGACCCTTTTCCGGGTGTGCCCCCAACGGATCCTTTCTCCGAGTCGGATCACCTGGAATTTTTAAGAGCGTATGAGAATGGATTGGCAAGACCGGGATTCGTCATGAATGCCTCGGGAACATAATGGGGTTTAACATGGAGGTTTGGATTGATGTTTGTAAGCTTTATAATTTGATATATTCTGGCTATATCAGATTATCCATATGAATCACATTTTTTCATGTTTGAATGAGCCTTGTACAACGTTTCAACGACGTCATTTGGTGACAACAGAAAGAGAGAAGGGGGGGGGGGAGAAAAAATGGAAGTGGTCTGGAAAAGGTTTCCCCTTCTGGTGTGATGAAATGTTGTAGTTGTACCTTCCAAACTGCACGCTTGTATAAACAAACATCTGAAATGCTCAGGATAATAATAATAATAGTGAAACATTTTTGTATAGCGCATAATACATAGGCAAAATAACATGTCTCTAAGCACTGTTTACAAAAGGAGTGCAGATAATGCACTGGGTTCAGAATTGTTTACAAAATGCTAAATAAGTGTGTTTTCAAACGATTTCTAAACTTTTCGTATGTTTGTATATTCCTAAGATATTCCGGATGATTATTTAATGAAATAGCAGCTGCATATGAAAATGATCTTTCCCCATATGACTTTGTGACAGTATGTGGACCTGTAATAATGACTTTTCACTTGAACGAAGCATTCTTTCTGGTTTATATGGTGTTAACGATTTGATGAGATACACTGGACAAACTGATGAAGACATTGGTAGGCTAATAAAAGTACTTTATAATGTATACGGGATTGGATAGGTAGCCAATGTAAGTTTTTTAAGACTGGGGAAATGGTTCATGTTTCTTTGTTTGTGTTACGAGTCGCGCTGCTGAATTTTGAACGAGCTGTAATCTTTGAATTTGACGAGACGGAACAAAAAGCAAACTATTACAAAAATCAAAATGACACATAATAATAGCATGAATTCGGCGCTCAGTAGTTGTTTTGATTTATGTATATGAACCTTTGTCTGTAACCACAATAAAAAAGTTACAGAAAATACACTTAATTCCGTGAATTGGCACCAATGTCTGTTTCCAGGAAAGGAGAGGTGTGCTTCGTTTGACATGTAACCATTCTGTTTTTGTCGCTTAAAACTCAACGAAATTTTGCTACCCTGCCGGCCCAAATGCCTGTCACTTACTGTATGCCATCAGAAAGCATGGTTTCATTTTTCTGTTCAGAAAATGATAGAGCCCCTTGCATCCATTTGGAATGCCTTCGAGTTTTGTTAAACCCTTCCTACCTTGTCAAAATCAGAATGTTATCGCGTAATCATAATTTCTATCATCGAAATCTATATCACCACCATGAACTTTATATTATTGCCAACAGAACCATCATTACTATTGATTTCTTTGTCATCACTATCATCATCACCATCATCATCATCATCATCATCATTATCGTCATCATTTTCATCATTATCATCACCATCATCATCACACCATGTCATCATCATATTTTCCTTCTTCACCTCCTCTTCCTCTTCTACTACTTCTTCCCCTCCTCTTCCTCTTCTACTACTACTTCTCCTTCTTCTTCTTCTTCTTCTTCTTCTTCTTCTTCTTCTTCTTCTTCTTCTTCTTCTTCTTCTTCGTCTTCTTCTTCATCATAATCATTATGAAGATTATCATAATCAACTTCATCTCCATATTAAACATCGTCACCATTGTCATTATCATTGTTGTGTTATAATATCGTGTCACAAAATTTATTGTGTTAATATATTCGACTCAATTGAATTGCTCGTTAAATACTCGAAGCTTCTTCGGTGGGCTTAAAATCAATCATTCTTCTCTTTAATCCAATGGAAAACCATCATTTCGGACACTCCCCTTTAATTCCCCTTTCAGTAAAGTGACACTTCATTTACGTATTGTAGTGTGTGCATGTGTGGAACCAGTCAAATTCCAATAAAAAAAATGTGTACAATGTATATACATTTGGTGTACAGATAAAAATATTTACTACAAAAATATACTAGTGAGAGGAATTAGGAACATTGTCTCTCAACATGAGAAAAAATATTACAAAACTTTAATCAAATATGAATACTGTTATTTCAAAGTATATATTCAACGAAATGAAATGGCAGAGAACAATGAAATGTCAATGTATAATGAAATAGATGTACATTATATATTTGCACAATGCTAACAATTTAAAGTACATGTGTATACAAAAAAAGTCTGTTATAAGCACGGAAAAAGTTTCATTGAAAATAATTATGTCAAGATATGTGATTTCAAGTTCTATCACTGAGCATATGCACCAAATTAGTATTGGATTTGGATATGAAATATAAGTACAGCGTGTATAAAAAAAAAACGCAACAAGATTTAGTTTCATTTTTTTTTTTAAGATTGAGTTAGCTTTACACCAATGTGAGTCGTAACACCTTAAAGCCACCTATCTCCTCTTTTCTATGATATCTTATCTATTCATACACGGTTATGGATGGCTGAATAATTATTCTTTTTTGACAATGGGACAAAATGGACCTAAGACCAAGTTCTAGACATGGCAAGAATCATGGCATCTGTTTAGAAATTAACTTAACATAATGGACTAATGCATTTAATAATCACAACTTACCACTGTGTTCTTTAAGATATCTCTCCGTAAACATTACATCCCATGCCCCTCAACATAGCCATCATTCCTTTCCACACAGACTTAGCTCGTTTCTTCATCTTACGCACAGCCTTACGAATCATTGGGGCCTGGTGGCGTAGAGCATCAAACTCATCAATGATTCTTTGTCACAGAGTTGTAATGTCATGCAGGTGGAGGGGTAGTGAAAACGTAAGGGACCATGTTGGGGGGCATGAGATGTAATGTTTACAGAGAGACATCCTAAAGAAGACAATGGTAAGTTGTGATTATTAATTTCATTATTCCATTTTGTTTAGTTAATTTTTAATAAGATACCATGATTCTTGCAATATTTAGAACCTGATCTCAAGACCCCTCCGTCCCATTGTCCAAAAACAATGATTATTCAGCCATCCATGACCGTGTATGAATAAATAAGATATCACTGGAAAGAGCGGATATGCCGCTTTAAGGTATTATTACTCACTTTAGTGTAAAGCTTACACAATCTAATCTTCAAACATTTGAAATTAAATCTTGTGTGCGTTTTTTTCTAATACCCCTGTATCAAGAGGGTAATGTTGGATGTTGTCATGAATCACACACTATTTTTGCAGTAAAGATGATCTGTATTTCTCATCGCATTTGTAATATGGCAGAAAATTCATTGGGAGTAATTAAACATAATGAGGTGGGCGTGATCATCGCACCACCTGCAAGGGTTTTGTTTTAAGTGTCAAGTGTTTTAGGGTGTATTTACAGAATCCCATGAATGTATAGCATGTGCACGAGGTGATAGATATGTATCTGTACTATCTGATACTTTTCAGATATTTGACTTTATTAAAACTAATGAAGTAAAAACTAAAAAAAAATATATATATATTTTGCAATAACTCTCTTTAGGTAATCAGTTATTGTCCATCCAAAAAAGTAACGGACTGGTATGAAAATAGCCCCAAACAAATAATAATAATATACAGTTTTTGTACATAGTGTAGTGGGTGCTGTTATTAAGTGAAAAGAAAGTATAATTATATGACCGTGTATGAATAAATAAGATATCATTGGAAAGAGAGGATAGGCGGCTTTAAGGTATTACTACTCACTTTGGTGTAGAGCTTACACAATCTAATCTTCAAATATTTGAAATTTAATCTTGTGTGAGTTTTTTTTATACCCCTGTATTAAGAGGGTAATGTTGGATGTTGTCATGAATCATACCCTATTTTTGCAGTAAAGATGATCTGTATTTCTCATCGCATTTGTAATATAGCAGAAAATTCATTCGGAGTAATTAAACATAATGAGGTGGGCGTTATCGTCACACCACCCGCAAGGTTTTTGTTATAAGTGTCAAGTGTTTTAGGGTGTATTTACAAAATAATTAGAACCATGAATGTATATAGCATATGTACGAAGTGATAGATATATATCTGTACTATTTGATACTTTTCAGATATTTGACTTTATGAAAACTAATGAAATGAAAACCAAAAAATATATATTATTTTTTTTGCTATAATTCTCTTAATCTGTTATTATCCATTAAACAAAGTAACGAACGGTTGAGACTAAATTGGCGTAGATTCGGCAGGCTCATGAATCTTGAATCTCGTTCATAAATATTAACACCTTGGAACAACTTGGTTACATACAATAAGATCACAAAATTACCAATGCTCGTCACCGACTCGCAGCTATAGCTCTGTGGTTAGAGAGGCAGTCTTCATATCTGAAAATCCTCGGTTCGAATCTTGTTGAAGGCAATAATATTTTCCAAGTTATTTCTATCATCTTTTTATTAAATTAGATTTGAGATGAGGTTTATTCCGTCAAACGAAACTTAGAATATAAAGTCAGCTAGCGAGATTTCCAAGTTCATGAATATTAGTGAGCCTGCCGAATCTACGTCAATATAGACTCAACCGTAACGGACTGGTATGAAAATAGCCAAAAAAATAATAGTATACAGTTATTGTGCATAGTGTGGTGGGTGCTGTTATTAAGTGAAAAGAAAGTATAATTATATGTTAACACACTACTGCCAGGTAAGGTTAAAGCCAAGGTATAATTTTGGTAAATGGTAAAAAATGAAATTCTTAGCGATTATTTTTATTAATACACCTATATGATCTATCAATACCCTGAAAATTGCTCTCTCTGAAACTCTCCCATTTTTTTTTATAGAAATTACTCAAAATGTAAAATCTTGGGGGGGGGGGACCCCGAGATTTTCCATAAATAATGTACATACTGCTAGATGCTCTCCTTTAATTTAAATGTCGTGATTTGTCACTATAAACAATTTTCAGTATGTTTGATGTTGTTTTCCGATTTCTGGGGTGACAATAGAATATCTGAAAGATTTGACAAAAATTTGTCTGACCGACCAAAAATATACTTGGGCTTTAAATCAATTCAAGATTTATTTCACATCTCTTTTTTCGTTTGATTTGAGTAATTTAATTTGATTTTTTTTTTTAATTTGAATTTGAATTGATAATGGTGTAGTTAGAAATCATTTTAATCAAGAATGTATAGCATGTTCACAAAGGAATATGCCCATCCACTTATACAATATCCATACGTTTAATCCTTTTCTATCTACTTTTAGATGTTTTGAAATTTATGAAAATCAGATAATATAATGCTGTATTTCTATTCAGGTAAACAAACTGTCTTTTCATCCCAGTGACATACAGGCTTATGAGTAAACTAGCTGGAAATATAAAATACATGTAACACAGTGATTGTATATACTGATTCGGTTGTTAAAATATACAAACAAGTTATAATCTCATATCAATACCTTCTGCGAGCTAAAATAAATTCGATTTTATAGTTATTTTATGGTGTACTTAGAAATCATCATAGTCATATAGTACATGCACAAAGGGATTTTAAAGATATGTTGACTTGAAGCTAATTACAGATAAATAAAATTCTACCTTGTGTCATATTTCTCTTCTCATGTCAGTGGTATCATATTATTGTTTTGGTGTTTTATCGCGATTGTACGTTTAGTGATAGTGATGTGTCTGGCTGTCTGTTAATTGTATATCGTACAATTTGTGTCCTCTTTTAAAGGTAAAAGACATGATTAGGGGTAGTCCTCAACTTGAGCTGAAACTACTCTTGAATCAAGTAAACTATACAAGGATTCTCATGCGAAAATCTTGTAGTCAAACGTTGACTCATTCTGGAATTACTGATGGCAGTATCCCTCGTGGCAAGCAAACCTACTGTTTGGCTCTCCATGGGTCCTATTTTTATCGTGCCCCGATAAAATTAAAACAG
>JZLH01S0598722.1:12008-27518 GCA_001188425.1 Eucidaris tribuloides
TGTGTGTGTGTGTGTGTGTGTGTATGTGTGTGTGTGTGTGTGTGTGTGTGTGTGTGTGTGTGTGTGTGTGTGTGTGTGTGTGTGTGTGTGTGTGTGTGTGTGTGTGTGTGTGTGTGTGTGTGTGTGTGTGTGTGTGTGTGTGTGTGTGTGTGTGTGTGTGTGTGTGTGTGTGTGTGTGTGTGTGTGTGTGTGTGTGTGTGTGTGTGTGTGTGCAACGTAATAAAACTACATGTTAATAATAATAATGATATCATTATTATTACCATTTTTCATTTACCCAGGGTAGCCACTTCAGTCAAACAGACTGTTCTTCCAGTGGGCCCTGCATGTACAAATGTTATTATTACCCTTCTCTGTTATAAAATGTCGAGCGCCTGGCTAGAAAGCAGAAGGTACCATTTAAAAAAATCTTTGGTATGACCCGGCCTACAAAGAAGCAGATCAGTAATGAATCTCATGTCTGTAGATTGCCAAAAGGACATTTAAGTCGTATTAGAAGTTTTCCTTATCGGTCGATGGTTTACAAACAGAGAAATAAAATTGATGATTCATCTATCAAACAAAAATTTGATACTACCAGAAAAAGCTTTACGTACTTGTTGACCTCATCCAGTAGCTGTACGATAGCTGTACCCGCCGAGTCCCTGATCTCTTGGATCAATACCATGTCATAGCGACTGATGATCTTCGAGAAAAAGATAAGATCACGGAACGAGAGCAAATCAGTATAAGAGAAAGTAATAAGGACGAGAAAGAAAATTGTCAGATGATGGCAATGGGAACAGGAGGTAAACTCGGGAGGGTAATTAAAGTTTAAAAATGATTTTGTCATTTAAATTGAGGAAGCACGATTATAAAAATGTCACACTTCCACATCTGACCTACATGGACAAATAAACATCAGCTTATGACTTAATCTCCGTTGGAGAAAAAGTCTATGACACAGCAATCTATCGGGGAATCTGCAATGGTCGCTCATTGATTTTACTTCTCAAAAGCACATATTGATTCAGAGAGGTGACAATGTGATGTGATATAGATTTTAGATTTATTGCTAAGATCGCAACTGCTGATCTATATATTTTTTTAAAAGTCAGAAAAAAATGAACCAATATATGACTCGAACCCGTCATTTACAAATTCACGGGCAGTGACAATACCACAGGCTATCTCTGGTTTATTTATTCATTTATTGATTGATTGATTGATTGATTGATTGATTGATTGATTTATTTAATTCATTTATTTATTGCAGTATTCTTTCAACAGGGAAGCCTCATTCAGTAAAAAAAAAAACTGCTTTACAAGAGGACCCTGCATCTTTATTGTGTTCAAATTTTGCCTTTAATTGAAGATTGTGTTCCTTGTGCACCACAACCGTTTTGCTCAGATTTGATCCAGCTAAAGTAAGACACATTGTTCAAAATTTAGGTATCATACCATGGCCCGTAGGAAAAGGGGATGGGATGGGCAGATCGGAGGCAGTGGCGTAGTCAGAGGGCGATGGGGGCGGTCGCCCCACCTAAGACTTGGCCAAAAACAAAAACGAGATGTGAAGCCGCCGCCTTCATTTCCTTGGTTTTTTTTTCCTGTTGAAATATCGACAGCAATATACATTAAGCGCGGATTTAGATACAGTGTATATATATTATCATAAGCGTGGTAAGAAACATTTCAAAATTTTCGGCGCGCTTCGCGCGCAGAATTACATATACAAGTTAAAAAATTTTTGTGCAGATATCGACGCAAAATTGAATACTAGTATTGTGTAAGTTTAATGATTTTGCAGTGCCTTGCACAGATAATTTTAAACATATTTTTGTATTACGTAAGCATTTTTATTAAGTTGTCATTTTTGGGGGGACGCTCTGTTTGCCCAAAAATGTTTCTAGTAGCGTGGTACGAAAAGTGTCAAAATTTTCGGCGTGCGCGCGCAAAAAATTGCAATATAAAACATTTGCAAAAAGGAATATTGTGTATGATTAGTAGTGTTTTGTAGTATTACGTTTTAAGAATTGCTCAATATTTTTTTTTTTCTGGGGACAAAACGATTTGTTTATTTCCAAAAACAGTAAATGTTAGGATATTTGCAATAGGAAACCGCCTTTAGAATTGAGAAAAAAATAAAAGAAATTATAACTTGAACAGGTCCAGACTAAAATATGGGACATAAGAGTGCTGTCTTATAAAGATGGGTGGTGCTTTTTTCTTCACATGATGTGGTTATCTTCCTGAGGTCGCTAGCATATTGTCATTATTTGTTTGCTGGAAGTCTTCCCAAACCATCAAGGACCTCTAGGAAGAACACAGTATTGTTTTAATACTGCTGAATTCGGGTAATCCTCCGGATTTTGTAAATCATTCTATATTAATATGTCATATGTGTAATTATGTATTTTGTTATCGGTATTAAATATATGTATGATTTTGTTTTGTTCTTATGATTTCCGGAAATAAATACAAACAAACAAACAAACAAACATCAAAACCGTTTCATGGGAAGGGTAAAACCGAGTAACGATGCTAGGGTGAATTAAATAACCTGCACCTATAGGGAGACGAAAATTATTTCATTTTGTGTTCCAGTCCCTCTTCCGTGGGCGCGCTTTTATTGGATATGTGCCGTGGAGAAGGGATGCCGTGAAAAAAGAGATCTCTATGCCGTGGAGAAGAAAGGAGAAATGCTATTCATTGATTTTATTTCAAAACAATTTAATTTTCCAGATATAACTCCACTAGGACATCACCATAGAAAGACCCCTTCAACTCAAAATACATGCGTTCTAGCGAATATTGCAATATTTTTGGAAAGGGGGGGGGGGGGTATATTCTTAGCCTGGTGTGTAAAATCGGCACGCAAAATATCGGTTGCGCACGTGAATATGAACTAATCGGCTAATCGGTCCGACGTTGATTTCTGACCGGAAGAGACATCGCCACTCATGTTACATTTTCTTTCTTATATGCTTTACTCGATGTGGTTATACAATGAATACATAAGATGATACAATAATTCAAATTATAAATTACAACATTACACAACATAATAATATAATATACTTAGTTGCATACGCGTTCGTGTTTTTGATTATTTCTATAGCTTTTAGGATTAAGGGATTTACTTAACAATTATATGCAGTGTGAATAAAAAAAGGGTAATCCATGTTTAGAGGGTTACTAGTCCAAGCGCATTTATCATAAAGATTTGTAAGTACAATATCCATAAAGGGTATTTTTTCCCTTTCCAATGACACCTTACTTGCATCGCTGGAGTCATGGATGACCGAGTACATTGCTCTTGAAGAGAACAATGTAAAATCACACTTTTTGCAAGTTGTGACATGATGGACTGTAGGGCAAGGCCATTTATCATGATTTTCCGTTGTCCCATCAGTGGGATTTTACAAATCCCTAATGATGATTATTTAAATATTACTAAACCCGTAAATCGGGTTTGTTGTTCTTATACCATGTGCACGTTTTTAAGAAAATTAATTAATTATGACTTTTATTTATAGCGTCGTGAGCAAATACATTTTAGCAGCGTACAAACTACCTGGGACTTTCACCGTGTCCTAAAAGAAATTACGTGGCTGGAATGTCACTCCGTCATATCCTCGTTCGCAAACTTGGGCGTGCTTGACAACCTATGCAGTCGCAATGTTTCTGTGAAACCGCACATGATTGAAAACTGAATAGGTACTTTGGTGAGGCATTTGAGCGCTACTATTGTATAAATAATGAAGGACTGCGTGAATGGCTTTTGTTAAATGCATTCAAAGAATACCTTCAACAATACATTCCGATGTGAGCCACAGGCCTTCATAAATATTAATAGCATAGCTGTAAAGACCGATCTAGCAAGTAATTTTCGTGTCTGTAAAATCGCTATTGATGGTGATTCCTTCTTCTACGAATGGGACTGAGGAACTTGCCTCGTTAATTAGTCGATTATCTCAATAATGCGATAGTAAAGATTGGAGAACAAATGTGTTTTCTTATCAGCAACTTCATCTTAATCAGTTTGTAACGTTATTTTTCACTGCCAATCCGGAGACTACGGAACTTTTTTCTAGAGTGTTATTTGGTCAATGACCTTCAGTCCATAACTTGGATGAAATGTGAGATTACTTCTTATCTTTAAAACTTGTACCCATTCATCATTGCAGGGTGTCCATCCATTTTTCGGGGGGGGGGGTAAAAGTGAAAAAAGTCAAAAAATTCAGCGCGCCAAATTGCAATATAGAATTTTGTGCGCGAAGCGCGCCGAAAAAAATAAAAATTGTTTATGTTTAATGGTATTTTTGATGCTAAGTTTAATGGTTTTGTAGTGCTTCCCAATGCTTTTTAAACTTCTCCTTGCATTACATATTATGAAATTTTCAAGTTGTCAAAATTATTGGGGGTGGGGGGGGGGCAAATCGGTATTTTTGACCCCAATACTTTCATTGGGGCGTCCATTGCCCCCCTTGCCACCCCAGGATCGACGCCCCTGCGTCGTTGTCTTTGCAGTCTTTCATCTATTGACCAAAACTTGCAAAAGGTGTGTTTTGATATTTAAGAGCAATGGTCATGCACGAGTGATGCAAGAGAGGTATCATTGGAAAGACAAAAGTTACTATTTATGGATATTATACTTATAAACACCTTTTAATGAAATAGTTGGAAATACCATCTCTCTGAACATTGATTACTTTGTCTAAAGCCACAGTTTAGTTTCGGTAAATGGTAAAAAAAAAATGACTTTCTTTGCAATTATGTTTGTAGATACACCTATGCCCTGAAAATTGCTCGCTCTGAAACTTTCACATTTTTGAGAAATTACTCAAAATGTAAAATCTCGGGGGGGGGGGGGGAAAGACCCCAAGATTTCCCATAGGTAATGCACATACATACCGCTGGATGCTCTCCTTTAATTCAAACATAATAATTTTGCCACTTAAAACAGTTTTCAGTAGATTTGATGTTGTTTTCTGATATCTGCTGTGACAACAGAATACTTTGTGAAAGACTGACAAAAAATTTGTCTGATCGACCAAAACTAAACTTAGGCTGTGAGGAATTGTGATTTCCATTACAGAAAATGGGAACAGGGGAGAAAACGAATTTCCAGATGTAGCTAACCTGTTAATAATCCTCATACCTTTTTCAGAATATCCACCACTTCTGGTTTTCCAATTTTCGACTGACCAAAGACCTGGATGTTGAACGCTGATATTTTGACGGCTGCTACGGTGGAAGATGCTACCATAAGACATACCAACAGGAGGCGAAGAGGCACCATTTTGGATGGAGGGATATTGCTCTTTTCAAAAAGTGATGTGGCGACGGTTAAGATCGACAAGAATTCACAATCCCTTGCTTACTCGCGTAAAGCTGTTCGTTGTGTAAGGTTATCTACCGCTTTGCTGCTGTTGTAAACTGTTAATTTTCACATGTATATCATTTGTTTTGTTAACTTGTATTGTGTATCAATTGGCAATCAGTCAGTGTGTTGATGTTTACTTAAAATGCATATCATTTATACAAGATAATATCAAGCAAATATCGCGTGAAACCTTGAGGCCAGATGTATTGTAAACATTGTTTCTAGTTGCTTTAATATTTTTGGAAAGTGCATATGTGGCACCCATACATCCCTGCTAATTGTAGTGTATTTTCGGGAAGCCAGATGTTATTTCTAGTCAAATGAATTAAAAGTATTGTTACACGTCGTAAGCTCAATTTTACTGTTATGTCGTCGATAGGTATGCCTCCACCTTACCTAGCCAATTTGGCCCCCAACCACATCCACGTTGTAATTCATTGTTTTTCTTTTCCTCCTATAGTAATACCCGTTTTAGTAACACAAAATACCTCTGACTTGGCCTTCATGATACCAAATTTATGTAGTTTGTCCATTTGGTGCGACGTACTAGAGACATGTTTTACGGATATCCATATTTTAAAAGATACCTCGTTAAGCAAAAACTCTATATAACTACCAAATCTCTACCTCAGGCCCTGAATGCTAAAACATAATCCAAACACTTTTCTGTGGCGATACATACTTGAAATACGTACACGAGATGTAGTGAACAGTGAATTGCCTGCATATCACACAAAGTAAGCCGTGACTTTTGACCTCTTGATCCCCAAATTTATTGCAGTTATCATTTTGATCTTTATCATCATCATCATCATAATCATCATCGTTATCATCATCGTTATCATCATTCATAACCTCATCATCATTATCATCATCATCGTCATCATCATTGTAATCATCATTGTCATCATCATTGTCATCATCATCATCATCATCATCATCATCATCATCATCATCATCATCTTCATCATCATGATCATCATCACCACCAGTGACCACCATCTATCATCATCATCGTTATTATCATTTACATCACCATCATCATCTTCATCATCATCTTCATCATCATCATCATCATCATCATCATCGTTATCATCACCATCATCTTTATCATCCTCATCCTCATCGTCATTGTCATCATCATCATCATCTTCATCCTCATCGTATCATCCTCATCGTCATCGTCATTGTCATCATCATCATCTTCAGCAGCATCAGTCACTGCAGTGTCAAGGCCTCCCAAGTTGGTGCCAAAGGTGCCTGTTGTGTGCTGATGCAATCTTCTTGCTGGTACAATGAACATTCTAATCTCATCACTCCAACTATCAGTCTATGATGACGTATACTTCACCAGAGTTCTATGATAGTTCATCAATCCAGTCGTGAGGTATTGCAGTAAATGAAGTAAACTGACTGACCCTTGACCCAGTGCCATGGCGTCCAGGCCGCGAAAAAGAAAGAACATTAATTTTGTATTTCAGCAGACAACCAATCTGTTGATCTTGAATTGTGGGTAACATTGGTGCCCCTATTTCTGTCATTTCAGAAGGGCGTTCTATAATTTTGTATTGACAGTAGACCTGTAAGCCCAAGTTCAGAAGGAGAATGAAAAAAAAATATATACACTCGCCATATCTGAACATTTTGTAGTTTACTTGCATTGTAAATACAGGATTACGCAGAGTTTAAAGCCCAAATAAAATTTTGGTCGAAAATAAAACCTTTACAACAATTTTTCACTAAGTATTCTATTGTCATCCGGATATCAGAAAACATCAAACCTACAGAAAATTATTTATAGTTATAAATAGAGTTTGAAGAATTAGCAAGGTAAATGACATGATTGGAGGTAGTCCTCAACTTGGGCTGAAACTACTCTAGAATCAAGTAAACTATGCAAGGATTCTCCTGTGAAAATCTTGTAGTCAAACGTTGACTCATTCTAAAATAAACCATGTCAATATCACTCGTAGCACGGAAACCTGCTGTGTGGCTCTCTATGGGGCTTATTTTTATCGTCCCAGGATAAAATTAAGATACTCCTATGTTTATGCTTGATTCTCCTTAAGTAAACAAATTACAGACAAATCCTCCCAGGTGGGAGATCCACTCCTGCTAGTGTATAGTTGGTATATATTTCAACTCATTTGGTTCTTGAGGCATTTTCAAGTGTTCCCAATCATGTCACTAACCTTTAACGGTTGGACCCCCGAACGTTTTATTTTTTTTATCAATACATACAAAGTGGAAGCGTTTGAGAGAGAGAGAGAGAGAGAGTAATTTATGATATAGTTCTTAAAACAATAGCAAAAATATAAATTTCCACTATTTACCAAAACTATATTTGGGCTTTATTTATTCATTGTAATTATTTCCGTTGTTTCTTTTGTGGAATGAAATGAATAAACGTGAAATGTCTCAGTGTTGTACAAACGTTAATGCTCAAAAATTATCATATGGTTCCTTTTCAGACAGCATAATGTGACGTGGGTCTATGTTATCATTTGTAAAGATATATTTTGTTAAAATAGGAATAAAATTAAAAGCATATCGCAAAGTCAATAAAGTCACTTGTTTGTCACTAGGAAGATTATCTCCGTGAATTCCGGCCCGGTGGTACGCGGTATTATTTTTCCCACCATCTAGGAGTGCCTTCAAGGTAACTGCAGTAACGTTGGAATTATATAGGATGATAATCATAATGATGGTTATGCCGTAAAATAGGACTTTGAACCAAGCTCCTCCTACTTATCAAACAGAAAAGCTGATATTGTTTTTTTTTTCTCATGTCTTTCTCAGTTTTGAATGATGCAAGCAAAATGGAAATGGATACGTGATCTAAATTCTTGAACACATGCTGATACCTTTATTGAGGGAACTGACTGATCTCTTTTGCATACAAATTAAAGGAAGATCTAGCCGGCAAATAACAAAAATGAGTGAAGGAAGATTTTAGGGTAACTGTCAGTTTTTGCCAACCAGTCAGATCGCGCGTGCGCTTGCCTTGAGCTGACCTGACGTGATCGATGCATGCCACCCGACGCGTGTTAATCGCCCGTATCAATTTATGCATTTTTGAATCAATAAGCTCCCCCCGTATATTTTTGGCGATCTTCATTTTTGAAAAATTTTGGAAAGACGTAAAATTAACATTTACTAATTGATATGATCATGCTGAGGGTAAGTGACATACAATACCCCTTATTTAGGCTTTCTTTATCACCATTTACCACAATTCTCACAATACTCAAAATGTCAATTTTTCTTAACTTATTCTTGTTAGTTGCCGGCTACATTTTCCTTTAATCATGTCAATATCGCGTAAATACACTGGTCTATAGAGGAACGTATATACCATTTTAAGAACCATTAGCAGAGTACAGGAGCTTGAAATTCAGATTGTTTGGAATTATTGTGACCGTTAAATTTTGAATTGAATCAAAGTATTACAGATATAAAAATTCGCAGTCTAATTTCAGATCATTGCCCTTATTGGGACTTCATCATGTATGATGTGTATATGATTATGATTATGCATGCATGAACATGATACATTTGCATAAGTCTCATATACATATTAATATTCATAGACCAGTATATGAATACTGATACAATACTACAGAACTAACTCAGTTCAGTGAACTTCACATGGATACTAACTGTTAGTGTTTGGTGCTTTTTCAAATTCGAGGTAATTACTGATCTTCAGATTTCACAGACCCATCCTTCATAAATTGCTTAGGGATATTGAGTAATTGTTTGCAGTGCTGCTGGAGGACTGCAAAAGTAATTTCCCACCTAAAAAGGGAAACAATGCAAATTTAAGCACCGTGGAGACTGTGTTTTCGATATGCACAGCCCAAAATAAGCTCATGAAGAAAACAAGCTGAAATCACTAAAAGTGTGAAGATTCACTGAAACTTTTACTTCTCACAATGCCATTGGGCTAAAAAGTCAGTTTCCATGGAAATAAAAGTTGTTAAAATTTAAATTATTATGAAGCGTGTGATTACCAAGCGTGATTCATGTATCATCTAGTGGAATTTTAACAATTGCTTATCAAAGTTTACCAGGCTAGAAACTTGCAACAGTGAAGTTCGACCAGTACTGGACCTTTTTTTTCATGCGGGTACTCTTGGCTGGTTCAGCAATCAGTAGATGAAAGCTGCAACCGGCGTTTGGATTCCAAACTTCGTCACACACGAAGATCGAGCAATGGCTAATCTTCAAATGATTCAACGTTTATACAGAAAAAAAAGCAAAACATAAACAAAATATGGAAAACCTGAAGTGAAAATGAATGCCCTTTTTCATAGTGTGATCCAACTTCAGCAAAAGCGCTGTTTGTGTCACATCCAGGCAACTAGGTCTTAACTGTGACTTATAGCTTCAGTAATGATATTGTCATGGTTTTGGTAGGTCTAGCCATCCACTCATATTCGACTGAAAAAATGGTTGGACAAACACACATCAAAATTTATGCACAAATCAAATATATTCACATAAATGCATTACAAGTGTACAAAAACATTATGCTTAGCATAGAAATAAACACAGTTCTCTATTTTATCTCTTGTTCTCTCATAAATCATTGAGCGACCTTTCCAGTTTTCCCCAATAAACTGCAGATTTTTCGTCAGCTGACAATAATTCATGTGCCGATTTTTATCTGTACACATTTTACGAGTGACAGCATAACTGTCTGAAGTTTTGTGTTCTAGGGTGTTTATTTGTTCATTCAAACACTGTCAGATATGTCAGATAGCAAAGTTTGACCTTTTTTTTTAAATGGGGCTTTCACCCTGTTATATGTCTTTACACGACTTGTGTGTATATTAATGTTAATGTTTATGTTTTAATGCTAATTCGTACTTGTATTGAATCTTGTTATTCATTTACTTATGATGGATACAAAAATCAATCAATCAGTCCATTAATCTGTCACTCACTCACTCACTCACTCACTCACTCACTCACTCACTCACTCACTCAATCAATCACTCAATCACTCAATCAATCGATCAATCAATCAATCAATCAATCAATCAATCAATCGATCGATCAATCAATCAATCAATCAATCAATCAATCAATCAATCAATCAATCAATCAATCTAAGTAAAGAGTAGGGGAAAACAAAGGTATAAAATAGGGTCAAAGAATCAAAATAAGCCTTTGTTTCATGAAAAGAAAAACAGAATCCGCATGAATGTGTCTTTGTGTTTTTCTGGAAAGAACTGTTGCTTAACTAATATTTCACAAATAAGAACATAAAATAATGACAATCTGTGTCCGCACAGTGACTGGCAGTCAACCCTATACATGTTCAAATATATGTATGAATGTATGTATGAATGTTTGTATGTATGTATGTATGTATGTATGTGTGTATGTATGTATGTATGTATGCATGTATGTATGTATGTGCAATACTGCACGAGGTACTAACTCAGACGGCACCGTACTATACACAAAGCAGAGTGATATCATGAATCGATGGGTCGAACATTTCAGCCAGCTCCTCAATAACACTCCCATGGTAGATGTAGCTGCAATAGAGCAAGTAGATCAGCGCCTTATAGATGATTCTCTATCAGCACCTCCAACCTGAGCAGAACTAGACCAAGCAATTCAACTGTGCAGTAATGGTAAATCCCCAGGGGTGACAGAACCTGCAGAAATCTTCAAGACCGGAGGAAAACGTATCAAAGAACAGCTCTTGCATATTATCTCAGAATCGTGGAACAATGAAACGATGCCAAAAGACCTCAGAGATGGTGTTATTGTCACTCTCTGCAAATGCAAAGGTGACGGGCACGAGTGCGGCAACTACAGAGGAATCACCCTACTCTCAATAGCTGGAAAGCTGTATGCAAAGATCATGGTGTTGCGGCTTCAAACTTTGTCAGAGAAACACCTCCCGGAATCACAATGTGGTTTTAGGCCAAGCTGTGGTACAACTGACATGATTTTCACACTACGCCAGATCCAGGAGAAGTGCCGTGAACAGAATGTACCTGTATACATCTGCTTCATTGACTTCCGTAAAGCCTTCGACAGTGTCCCTCGTGACATGTTATGGAGAATTCTCGGCAGGTATGGCTGTCCTGGAAAGTTCATCAACATCAAGCTCTTCCATGAAGGCATGGAAGCCCAAGGTTGATTGGTGGAGAACTCTCAGACACGTTTCCTGTGACCAATGGTGTAAAGCAAGGCTGCACCCTGGCCCCCACCCTCTTTGCTCTCTATCTTGCTGCAGTATTGGAGTTAGCCAAAAAGGACAGTATAGCTGAAGGTGTATGGCTGTGCACCAGGCAAGATGGCAACCTTTTCAATCTGCGCCGTCTGTATGCCAAAACCAAAGTGGAGGCGGTGTGTGTACAGGAACTGATGTATGCTGATGATTCAACATTTATTGTTGCGCATTCCGAAGCCGAGCTCCAGCGGACATTCAACAGCTTCTCTGCTGCAGCTGCAGATTTTGGAATCACCATCAATGCCTCAAAGACAGAAGTGATGTTCCAACCCCCTCCAAGCACTGAATACCATGACCCAATCAAAAACTTCAATGGCAGCCCACTTCCAACTACAAAGAGTTTCACATACCGTAGGCAGCACTGTAACCCATGATGCCAGTCTTGACAATGAGATTAGTAAACGGATTCAAGCAGCTTACTCCTCCATTGCCAGGCTAAGAGATAGACTTTGGCATAGACATGGTGTAAAACTATCTACCAAAATAGCTGTATATCAGCTGTTATACTACCAACACTGCTGTATTCATCAGAGACTTATATCCTATACCGACGTCACATAAAGCGACTATCCAAGGTTCTACAGAGACAGCTGCACAGCATCATGGGCATACTCATGGTATGATCGTATTTCAAATGAGGAAGTGGTGCAAAGAGCTGGAATGATGAGCTTGGAGTCCACGATTATGAGGACACGACTGAGATGGACAGGTCATGTTTTACGCATGGATAGTAAACGTCTGCCAAGGCAAACTCTCTATGGGGTACTGAAGTCAGGCAGAATACACATTGGCCGTCCCCTCCTTCGCTTTAAGGACACCTTGAAAAGACAGCCGACACTAGCCAAGATCCCTCCTGACCATCTGGAGAAAGTTGCTGTCAAGCGGGCAGACTGGAGGAAACTTGTAAGAGATCGAGTACATGCTGCCGAACTTGAACGACATCAGGCAGTAGAGGAGAATAGAGCAGCAAGACATGCCAAAGCTTCTCGACTCCAAGAAACTGTCGGACCCTATAAATGCATGCACTGACTGTTACTTCCGCAGTTCCAGCAAATTTAGCCTGTGGAGTCATGCTAGGAAACATAATCAGACTTGACTTGAACCCACACACATGGATTGTCTCAGTCATCATTAAAACCGATGGACAGCCATATATGTATGTATGTATGTATGTATGTATGTATGTATGTATGTATGTATGTATATATGTAGGCATGAACACAGGTATTGCTTGATAGACTACAATTGATTGACTAGATGTTTGCATTCCCTGAATATACATAGATGTTCTTTTTTCTTTTAACGATTGTGTATCGCCCTGTGTAACCATATGCAGGGGTAAAATAATGAAGTGATTGAATATATCGGTGTATTGAAGTGGGTATTGATAAAGAGCTCATCAAGGAAGAAATAAATTAAAACTGCCATTGCAAGAATATAATTTGAATGTACTGAGAAGTGTGTTTAGAAAGAGATAGCAATTATGTGTATAGTAAATGTGTTTAGATTATTGATATTGGACACCGATGAAAATGATTTGATACACGACGTTTAGCCTTTGAACGTGTATACAAAGTTATGATAGATGTGTTTAGAGAAGCGTTGTCTCGCTAAACGCAGTTTTTAATACATCTTTATCATTATCTTTTATTCATTTATTTATCTCTCTCTCTATCTCTCTCTATCTATCAATCAATCTGTCAATCATTCATTAATTCATTCAATCAATCAATCAATCAATCAATCAATCTATTTATTTATTTATCTATCTATTTATCTACATTTATCTATTTATTTATCTATCTATCTATCTATCTATCTATCTATCTATCTGTCTATCTATCTATCTATCTATCTATCTATCTATCTATCTATCTATCTATATATCTTTTCACGATACTCATACCTTACTGAATTAAGGGAAAGGCAAAGTTATTTCGAATTTAGGCAAGAACAATATTACCGTGCATACGTGTAATCATACCCTCTACGCGGTAAAAATGTTCAGAGATTACACATGAAATGCAGTCTCATTGTCCTCAAAGCTTATACACCTATACGGAGTAGTTATTTGGTCATATAAATGTCTATTGGGTTTAGGTTATGTGCAGAATAAGAGCCTTGAACAGATCCCAGAATAATGTCTCAGCTTTCCTTTCCTCACGTTTTCTCCCTCCCACTTCAACCTTACATCTTATAGAATGTATTTTTGTTTGTTTCTGGACTTTCATCACTTCAAGCAAACTAACAGTAAAGTCCAGCTTTTGTGTAAGCAATGTTAACTAAATTCCTAATCAAATTAATTCATATTACATAATTGCAGTATAGTTTAAGTGATAGGCTAACAGTGTAGAGCTTCAATTAAAAAAAAATGTCAAACTTTGATATCTGAGCTATATAGTAGTGTTCGAATGGACAAATAAACACCCTAGAATACAAACGTTTGGAAAGTTATGGTGCCAATGGCAAGGTATATAAATAAACAATTTCTACTCTGGTGGATGATACAATAGCCTAGATCTGCATACAGTAAGTCTATGGGAGGA
This sequence comes from Eucidaris tribuloides, assembly GCA_001188425.1. NCBI lineage: Eukaryota > Metazoa > Echinodermata > Echinoidea > Cidaroida > Cidaridae > Eucidaris > Eucidaris tribuloides. The sequence continues at coordinate 26,179 of JZLH01S0598722.1, forward strand.
AATGGACAGATGAATTCGGTCAATTTGAATGCTTGTAGATTTTCACTTATTTATAAGCACTAAAATCATCATTTTGAAATACAATTTTCTTTTCAGGGCTTAATTTTTAGACCTTATCAAAGACACTTGGAGCGTGGAGGATTATGTAGCTCACATTTTTTGTTAACTGTGGTAAAAATTAGCTAGTGGCTTTAATATTGTAGAATGTCTTTGGCCACGGGAAAAGAAATAATAAATCGGATATTTCAGTTGGATGGAAATTCTGACAAATATCAACCTACACAATATAAAACTATATACTGTTTTTTTCTTCAAAAATCCACGTGCATTAATGCGACTATAGTAAACAAATATACCATGCACTGAGAGGCTCCAGTGGAAATTATTGATTCTGAGGTGACTGGCATAGCACTATTTTCTGAGGGGCGCAGCCCCGAAGAAAAAAGTGCTATATGCCAGTCACCGAAGAGAATCCATAATTTCCACTGGTGCCTCGAAAAAAGTGCATGGTATATTTGGTTTATATCCTTGATAAAAAAATTAAAATAACGAAGTCTAAAAGTGATGATTTGAACAAAGTAAGCCTGATTAAAATATCAACTCACCATTCATCATCAGTTAGCCTACTTTTAAATTTGGGCACATTGCAGCGTTGCAATCTGCGCTGCGTGAACGTCGCACCGCAGTACGTGTATACACGTCAATACACTAAACGTCGCACGCACTAGCTGCGGAGAGTCTTCACAGTGCTTGGCGTCGCATACGTTGGGGCAGTGGCTTGTGACGTCACGATATCGGTATAGCGGAAATTATACCGATATCGTGACGTCACGATTCTGGGATATCTATCTTTTGGCAGAGCTCGGGTGGTGGTGAAACTATTTTATGTCACGTGAGCCAACCTTGGCCAATCACTACAAGGATATTTTTTGATCTAGGATATAATTCAATATATCAAATACTGAAGATACATTTTCTGCAGAAAGCAAAATGTCTTACTGTTCCTTTATAAGGTATTGATATATTTTGAAAATAACATATTTTTCTAAGACAAACCGATGAAATAATGGTCTTAAATCCACGACACAACACACATAAATGCCAATATTACAGTTTTATTTATTCCCTCATTCATAGATAATTCAGGGTTCAAAGTTATACTTTTCAAATTCACTGACAATTTTTTTCACTGCTTAAAGTGGCTAGGGTGCAATGCTCACCACTATTTCTGTACCATTTTTAGGGAGGCAAACTTTTGGTAAATATTGCACGTACGATGGAGCATAGAATTGCATATAAATATCCATTCAGAGGGTATGCTTTTCAGCAGGTTTAAAGGA
>JZLH01S0598737.1:0-20953 GCA_001188425.1 Eucidaris tribuloides
TCCTCCTCCTCTTCTTCTTCTTCTTCTTCTTCTTCTTCTTCTTCTTCTTCTTCTTCTTTTTCTTCTTCGTTTTCTTCTCCTCCTTTTCTTCTTCACCCTTTTCCTCCTTCGCATCCGCCTCCTCCTTCTCCTTCTTCTTCTTCTCCTCCTTCTTTTCTTCTTCTTCTTCTTTACTTCCTCTTCTTCTTCTCCATCTTCCTCTTTCGAAGTGTTCTGTGTACTTTCCAAGAATACACATGTGGAGTTAATTGTGGAAATCTGGAAAGAAACACTGGCAGAAGATGATAGAGTGTCTGGTCCCACTCAGATGGATGCCCCCAATGAAAATCTTGGGAAGGCCATAAAGGGAATGAAACGTTCAACCCACAGCAAGAGGAAAATGTTGTTGCGGTCGATGACGATAATGTAGTAATATTAATGCTACTATGTAGAAATAGTAATGATAGCATAAGAAGCAGTAGTAGCGGTAGTAGTAATAATAGTAGTAGTACAAGTAATAGAATAGAGTAGAAGTGATAGAGGTATATACTAGAAGTAGTAGAAATAGTAGTAGAAGAAGTAGTAACAGCAGTAGTGGTAGCAGAATCATAGGCTTAGTAGTAGTAATCATAGTAGTAGTAGTAGTAGTACATGTAGTAGTAGTAATAGTAGTAGTACATGTAGTAGTAGTAGTAGAAGTAGTAAGAGGTAGTAGTCATAGTAATAACAATAGTAGTACTTGTACCATACTACTAGTAGCAGTAGTAGTAGTAGTAGTAGTAGTAAGTAGTAGTAGTAGTAGTTAGAAGTAGTAGTAGTAGGAGTAGTAGTACTGGAAGAAGTAGTGGCAGATTAACATAACATATCGCAATATAATCAATGGTCAGTCACGGCACTTTCAGTTATTGAGAGGGATTTTGACATTAGTAATTTATTGTTCCATATTAACCTAAATATTTTCTGGCAAATTATCATACCATTAAGCGAACCTACCTGTGATAGTCACATTGAACGAACAAACAGCCGCGTTTCCTGCAGAATCAGCGGAGGTGTACGTAATTACAGTGGTACCAATGGTGAAATTACTGCCAGAAGGACTGCCCATCGTACGGGATGGTGTCACAGATTCACCCGAATTATCTGTTGCAGTTGGTTCAGTCCAAGACGCTATAGCTACAGCCTGACCAGAGGTGGTGTTCAATGAGATATCGAAAGAACAATCACCTATGACAGGATCTTCGTTATCTGAAATGGAAAAAACCCCAGATGCAGTAACATGAAATAAGTGAAACATTTAGGTCTATGTAATTACTCTTGGAAATGGATTTTAAAAGTTTAATGAGAATGCAAACCAAAATTCAAGAGTACATGCCAACCATACTCTAGAATGATGATGGTAACCCAGGTCTTACCCAGTTCAGAAGGGTAAATGATCCAACAACAAGTGGAAATCAGGTACTTTATACATAAAATTTTTAACGTTGTGGAAGTCCCATTAAAAAGGTCAAACTTTTATATCTGACCCACATGAAAGTGTTTGCTAAAATGACACCCTAGAACATAATTTTAGACAGTCATGCAAATCTGAATATCAGTTATAAATGGTAAGAAATTAGAAAGACACTACAAACAGAGTAGAACAGTTCATTAAGTAACGCATTGCATTCATATGTGGATATCAATTACACCAGTGATCTTTGAAAATAATCTTAAAATAGTAATTTTAGCAACGAAATATACATTTTTATTACCATCACTGTATTCATGTGAAAACAAAAATCAATCAATGAGGACCAATTACCGCTTTCATCAGTTACGCATTCTTGCCTAACGTTATAAACAATCGAACAAGATGAAGTAAATTAGTTTAAAACAGAAAAAAGGGCAGGTACACGTACATCATAATAGTTCATGGAATAAAAAGTTTAAAGATAGTACTGGATCAACGCATATAAGGCGCTCTCTCACGACTTTATCCTCCTTGATCATCGAACCGTATTAAGCCTGCACATGTGAGCTTCACCTCCACTCACTGGGGAGTACACCTGGCCTGGCTGCTACCAAGGCGCTGAAGCGCATTTGCTTCTGAACTGAACTAGAAAAGCAATGGCATCTCTAATTCTCTATCTTCATATACAGTAATGAACAAAAGTTTGGAATATGTTTTTCTACCAAATGCAGTTTTCAATCACAACAACAACAGGTTCCTTGTCCTGACGTAGACCAGGGGCGGCGCCACAGGGAGGCAGGGGAGGGGGCGACCGACCCCTATTTTTTCAAACTTTTTAAAATGACAGGAATTTTACCTTTTTTCGATAATTTCGCCCAACCTATTGTTGTTAATTTTGGCAAATAACAAAAAAATTGGCGGACAAAAAAAATTTGTCGTCGTCGGCCCCCTGCCCCAGCTTGTCGCACGCTGCTTGGCTTGCAGTTTGACTGGTAAAAAATGTTTTGGCAGGCAAAATTTTTCCAACGGATTTCGCCCTCCTAAATTTTACCCTGGCGCCGCCCCTGAGTAGAGCTGGTTTGAACTTAGTAATGATCTGTTCTGCATGGGTGATTGATCATTAATTGTAAGAAATCTGCACTTTAAAACAGGGCTATGCAAAGAAATAAATTATTTCAAACTTTTGTCCAGGACGGTATATGATCACCGGAGCAAATGTCGTCGGAGCAAATCGGGTCACCATTCCAGGGATGTGAGTTGGTAGGTGACCACCACTTTGGTCGCACCTCCTCTTTTCGATGAAGTATGCTGGCCTCTTTTACGTGCTGAGGAGTTATGAATTTGATCTCAACAATGGAACTTCAGCTTTACGTCATCTCCAAAGGATGAGGTAGGGATGAAGTGTCTTACCCAAGACACTCGTAACGTCATTAAGTATTTGCTTGGAACCAGAAGCAAATCAAGAAATATGGGGTCGAAAGCACTATGTCTACAGCTCGAACGTGCAGAGTAGTAACAAAATTGTTATTTTACATTAATTACAAGTATTCTGATATCATGATGTCATTACACCTGTGATTATTTTCAAATCGCTGAAAGTTAAAATAGATGTATTCAAATAATTTACCTGTAACGGTGACATTGAAAGAGCAAATAGCTGAATTCCCGGCGGAATCAGAAGCAATGTAGGAAATAACATTTGTGCCAATGGTGAAATTGCTACCAGAAGCACCACCTGTTGTAAGGGATGGTGTCACAGATTCACCCGAATTGTCGGTTGCAGTTGGTTCAGTCCAAGACGCTATAGCTACAGCCTGACCAGAGGTGGTGTTTAGTGAGATATCAGAAGGACAACCAGCTATGACAGGGTCTTCGTTATCTAGCAATTTGAAATATATAGCATATGCAAAAAAGAGAAGACGACTGTAGTTTTATACTGATAGCCATGGACATCACATACTTCTTGTGTGAAAAAACCCTCCGAGAGGCGGGCATGTTATTAAAAAGGAATCACACACTTTATTAGCAGCTATGGGTTGGTAACATGTAAAAATACCAGATTCTTTTCTGAACATGCTGAATGCAAGAAACATCTGATCCTCTTTGGCCCAGAGAAAAATGGTACAGTTACATTTACGGTTATTTTCCGAATTAATTGATCATCTGTATTTGGTTCATAGGAAATTATTTTGTCATGAGTAGAATGACACCAAGATCATTTATTTCGGTTGAGTATACTTTCCATTTAGAGCCGTTTTTGTGAACCAATTTAAATCTCTTTTGCGCGCGCCAATTTTTGTGTAATTTCTATAGGGCGCCATCAATAGGACGCCTCATTACCGCTTTACCGCTAGAAAAACTGAAATGCACTGCATTGTAAATTGCCTCTAAAACGAAAACTACTGACAAAATCTAATTGTTGCTTTTCTCAGAATAAACAACGCTATCAGATGAACTGGATTTTTTCTTTTATAACGAAGGAGAAAACGATAAATTTTATGTACCATTTTTCCTGTGCCACACTGTAAGTTAAACATACATTTAAATGTATTACAGAAATAATCAAATGTATGAATAGATGTAGGCCTTTATGAAACATTTAATGTATCTATTATATATCATCCATTCCATACTTGTGTCACGCGAGTCACTCATGTTGCATGTTACTAGTCACAAGCCAGGGTATTGATGTACATGATCGGGTAAAGCAACCAGCTTCAATATTTTCTCGGTTTTGATCTATACCCTGCTTTGTGACTTGTATCACATAAAACATGCGTGACTCGCGTGACATGTACATAGAATGGCTGATATATCTTCTTCTAAGAGCTAACATGGCTTTCAGTCAATACCATACGGGCGCTGACGCCATTGACTTTGTGCAGTGATAGCGTCTTTCTGGTTCTCAACGAGTACCGCGTTAATATTAACACCCTTGTGGCTGTCAATAGATGATAATATGCTCACGTATACTTTCGTTACAACCGTACGACGATTTCCACCTTCCTAATCAATCTCTTTACAGATAATATTTATGATAAGCGGCACTACGACAAAAAGGGGTAAACCCTTTAAGTGTCATAATCAGAATATAATATGTAAACATCTACAAAATTTTGTTGCAATTGTACGACATCTGAATTTACAACGACGAACTTCATTAAAATGGTGCCATGAAATCGGGAGAAAAGGAGTTTCAATTGAAAGAAACTTGAATCTACAAAATAGAAGCATTTAACTGAAACTTACCTGTGACAGTTATATTGAAAGAACACATAGCTGAGTTTTCTGCAGAATCAATGGCCATATAGGTGATAACAGAAGTTCCAATGGTGAAATAACTGCCAGAAGCATTTCCCACTGTAAGGGATGGTGTCACAGATTCACCCGAATTGTCCGTTGCAGTTGGTTCAGTCCATGAAACTACAGCTACAGCCTGACCAGAGGTGCTGTTTACAGATATATCTGACGAGCACACAGTAAAAACGGGATCTTCGCTATCTGAAATTGAGAAGAAACGACTTTAAAATGTCGACTATTCGTCAGTCTGAAAAGACTATTGTATAACGGATAACTATATTTCTGAAAGTGTACGAAGTAATTTGAGTAACACTCTATGGTTGCTAACCACATAAACATGTGTAAATTTAATGAGGATTATCTTCTTGTTGTCAGTATAAACTTTACTGTTAACCGCTTACTTTCTCTCTTCCTACCACACCATCCTTCTTTTGGCATTACCACATTTTCCTTTTTATATATATGTAATGGTAATAACAATTACTATTATACAGAGCTGCCAACCTCTTACGAATAATAACAGTATTTTTAGTTTGAAAAAAAAAAGATAATTTGGCATATTTTTTAATACTTTTTTTTTCAAATAGAAGTGTGTACAAAGTGATCCAAACAGGAAAACAAAAAGTTTGCTCAAAATCACAAATACGTGTAACCAGAAATGTACTAAATACTGCAAAAATGAAATAGTTGGCATGTCTGTACTATATCATGATTATTATTCTAACGTATATTTTTTAATTTTTCCTCCCAAAATTCGTAAGGTATCATCCTGGCCACCCCAAAACACTGTCAAACCTTTGTACTTTTGAAATGTGTCACGGAACTTTGGATTGTCAATTTATTATAACTGTCATCTTATTTAAACTCAGTTTAACACCTGTATGTGGGTGTATCCTGGATGGGATAAATAAAGATATATTTCCAGAATCATAATATATCCATTAATTCCCCATAAAAATGAAACTGTTGACAAACAAGTTATAAATACATGCTTAAAGAAATATCTCTTAATGCCTCAAATACATTATTTACGAGTGACTATAGAAGTTTATCTCAGGTAGCAGTTGATTACCAAGGTTTGCATGGAAGGTAGGAATCACAGAAAACTGGCTAATGTACCCCAATTGAATTTGGTTATTTGATTTCATACGAGAAAAACTCGTGGATATTGTATATTTCTTTATGTCAAACATCCTCTGTATTGCAGAATATATTTGGTGTTCATCTCTGTATTATGGAATTAATGATAAATAAGATCAAATGCTTGATCTGTTATTTTTAATGACTCAGAAAAAGATTGACCCAACAGGATTCGAACCTGAAACCTACTGATATCTGGTCAGCGGCACAACCACCAGGCCATGCTGCGTAACGGCAATGCCACGGTTTACTTGGATACAAATACCCGAGAATCATTCCTTACGTATGAGCTCAATAATATTTAATAAGCCCCCAGTAAGAACGAATTGTATTAATGAATGAAAGGTTTGCAGAGAGAATTAAGATGCAGAATAAATTTGCTGTTCATCTCTGTATTGGAAACAAGAAACGTAAAATTACCAGCGACAGTCACATTGAAAGAACAAGTAGCGGAGTTCCCTGCGGAATCAGTGGATATGTAGGTAATAGCGGTGGTACCGATGGTGAAATTACTGCCGGTAACACTGCCCGCTGTAAGGGTTGGTGTCACAGATTCACCAGAATTGTCCGTTGCAGTTGGTTCCGCCCAAATCGCTACAGCTACCGCCTGACCAGAGGTCGTGTTCAATGACAAATCAGCAGGACAACTTGTCACTACAGGGTCCTCGATGTCTAAAATGAAGGAAGCAGAACCAATTAATCAAAGCAGGTGAAGAAGTTTTGCTAGGTCATAGCATATTTCATGACTGTTAATATCCCAAGGTGAGATTTCCCTCGTAACGAGAACTAACGACTGTTATTCCGGAAAAGAAAATAATTTACACGATCATTTTAACAAAGTGAGAACCGAATTCAAAAAGGAAGTTTAAATTAGACAATATTTTATAACTAGTTGCTAAGTATGGGGGAGCTAAATGTGAAATATTCATTTTGAAACAAATTGCCTTAAAAACGCTTAAATGTCTAATTTAGACACTTTATGTAAGTTACACATTTTTAATTAATATGGGCCTAAATGTCTAAGAATTTGTCATATGAAAAGTGTACAAAAGACATACATGTAACTGCTACATCAAACCTCATATTTAAATAAAAAGTTATGAACGTATAATAGACATCTAGTTTTATGTAAGGGTTACATACACACCAAGATAGAAGTTGGTTATTGTGGGATCCCAAATCAGATTGCAGTGGTGGATCAAGCCGAAGGTGGTGAGCCACAGACTTACATGCTATTCAGTGTTAATGGAAACGAGTTTACATAAAAATGAAAGAAATCTTCAAAGGGAATGAATAAGATACAGTCCACCGAGTCTGTTGACAATCAAGGAAAGGAAATTAACAAATCTAGCACGAACTGACCTCTGACAGAGATATTAACAGAAAAATTAGTCGGGTTCCTCGTAGATTAGGAATGGTGTATAGGCCTATTAAAGGCAAGGTTCACCCTGACATCAGGTTGGTTTTAATAAAAGCAGAACAATGACAGAAACATATTAATGAAAGTTTGGCGAAAATCCACCCAAGAATAACAGAGTTATGAGGTTCCACAGTTTTAAATTTGTGACGTCATATACGAACAGCTCCCCATATGTCATGTGATATAAATTCCATAAAAGTGCCGTTTTCTCAGAAATTTGAAAATGATTTTATCTGTGCATTCAATATATTATCAGAAACATTATTTCATACATGCTTCTATGAAAAAAACCCCATTCAGATATCATGAACCATTAAAAAATGGCAATGTATGTAATTTATATTACATGACATATTGGGAGCTGCTCGCATGTGACGTCACAAATTTAAAACTTTGAAAACCTCATAACACTGTTATTCTTTGGCGGATTTTCGCCAAACTGTCATCAATATGTTTCTCTCATTGTTCTGCTTTTATTAAAACCAATTTGATGTCAGGATGAACCTTGCGTTTAACTATCAGCGGCCATGTTTATGTCACAATAATGATAGGAGTGCAATGAGTAATAACTACCAATATTAACCTATTACAGTTATACTGAAAGAACAAGTAGCGGAATTCTCCGATGAGTCAGTGGCGGTGTAAGTAATAACAGACGTTCCAATGGTGAAGTTGCTGCCAGAAGCACTGCCCGCTGTAAGGGATGGTGTCACAGATTCACCCGAATTGTCCGTTGCAGTTGGGTCAGTCCACGTAGCTTCAGCTGTAGCTTGACCAGATGTGGTATTCAATGAGATATCGGAGGGACAATCTGCCACATTGGGGGCTTCATTGTCTGAAATTATATAGATTAAACATCAATTGATTTATTACGAAGTACGTAAAATCCGAAGCATTCCTCATCATTTAAAGACATAGCCAGTGTAGCCACATTGCTCATTGAAAAATATTTCGAAGTGCAAACTTTATACTGGACATGTATACCTGGTAATCCTTCTTCTGTCATAGGATTTTATCACGACTTTAACCCTTTCAGTACCAAACTCAGAATATGTCATAAATTATGAAGTCCTCCGGACAGGATGTAAAGTCGGACTTCCGATCCGGGGGGGGGGGGGCACTGTCATTACAACGTTTACACCATGCACGTGTCAAAAAAAAACGCGTAAAAAGGGTTGTTTTTTCACGGTTGGACGATGTTCGCGCGTACAGTAAAAAGGGTATTAAACTTTTAACAAGAGATTTACTTTAAAAGGGTATTATTTTTTTCAAATTTCAATACTTGTTTAGGGTATTCTGAGATCGCCGATAATTACAGTAGGCCTACTTGTTGATGGTATTATGAGATCGGCAGATAATTACTTGTTTAGGGTCCAGTTTGAAAGTCGATTCATTCGCATGGTGTTCACCTTTTAATGACAGTGGCCTCCGGACTCCCGTGCTGTGATCAAAACACGTCAGCAGGTGGAAAGAACCCACCACACTTCATCGAAAAGAGAAGGGTGCGAAGACTTGTGGTGACCACCTGCACACTCACATTCCTGTAATTTCATGACTTCATACCTACATACTATCAAATACAGTTCTCATTGAAGGAACAATTTGCAAATAAGCTATTATATATACATGTACTTCATAGTGGACGATCATCGGGGATTTAAAGAACAAATGAAAACAGTCAACGGAGTTTTGTTACAATGGTATCGTCTGCTGTTGATAATAGGTTTATGCTGCCAGTATGACAAAGACTGGCATGGAAGTGCTTAAATCGCAATGCGTATGAAGTTTATATAAAATGAAAGGAAGTTTCTTACTTTTAAGGAGGAGGAAATACATCCAATCTTACCAGTCACAGTCATGTTGAATGCACATATCGCCAAATTCCCAGCGGAATCAGTAACCTCGTAGGTAATAACAGTGGTACCAATGGTGAAATTGCTACCAGAAGAACTACCAGTTAAAAGGGTTGGTGTCACAGATTCACCCGAATTATCCGTTGCAGTTGGTTCAGTCCATGTCGCGATAGCTACAGCTTGACCAGATGTTGTGTTCAGTGATATGTCGGAAGGACAGCCAGCTATGACAGGGTCTTCATTATCTGATGTGAAACACAACTTATTAAAAATCCAAGGAAGAATAATTTTGAATGACATGTAAATTGATTATTTTAATTTGAAATGATACCGTCAATATATCCAACCTGCATAGAGCACTAGAAAAAGAAATTGTGATTGGGCAATCACTCATGTAGAAAGCAAGACTTAGAACAGATGTAAGGATATTCTAAGCCTCGTTACCACCAATTGCTATTCTTTAATATTAATTTCGATTTATGAGAGAATCATGCGAATTGTCCTAAACTTTTCTCGTTAAATTCAAATTTGAGGTATAGAATAATCCCGTACACCACGGTTATCTAGACAATGGGTATGATTTTTCAGCCGTAATTGTTGTAATGTGTATTCCTTTTGTCAAGCTTTTATCATTTGTTTTCAAGCAATTAATCAATTTGAAAATATTTTAATAAAAGACTAAAATGAACATTACCTGTCACACTGACATTGAAGGAACAAGTATCCGAGTTCCCTGCAGAATCAGTGGAGGTGTAGGTAATAACAGTGGTACCAATGGTGAAATTACCACCAGAAGCACTGCCTGCCGTCAGGGTTGGTGTCACAGATTCACCCGAATTGTCCAATGCAGTTGGTTCAGTCCAAGAAGCTTCCGCTACAGCCTGACCAGAGGTGGTGTTCAATGAAATATCTGATGGACAACTAGTTATGACCGGGTGTTCGTTATCTGAGATTGAAACATCATAATTATGCAACGTTTAAATACAATGTAGAACGAAGACCAATTAAAGGTCTACATGTACCTCAATCTGTAAAAGAAAACACAAGCAAGATCATTAGTAACATATATAGCGTGTAATGTAACTGCTGATTAACACATCATTAATCTTATTTGTAAATCGTGTGAAATGTCATTAACTTTTGTCGTTGTTCTTCAGCGTCATTTTTCTCGCAGTGGTTACAGTAGAATAGGAAGGCGGAGGAGGGTGGGGTGATGCTTATTGATGGTAAGAAATAAACTGTGAGAAAAATATTGTGCATCCGGAACTCGAGTACAGTATTTGACGGCGTATATCATGTATATCGAGCATTTAAGGACGGATTCTTGATCCCACAAGCCTGAGCACCTCTCGGATCTAAAGCATTTTAGGGTTAAAAATCAAGCTACTGTTTTCCACAAAAAATAGAGAGGTAGACGTTTCTTTACATCAAAAAACTGTACTGGAAGTTACAGTGCGCCTTATAATTGACTCTGGTATCATTATGTCGTAATTATGGACTACTTCCAAGCGTGCCATTCCCTTTTAATTCTGTGGCAGGAAGTTTTTGGCTGAAATCCTGAGGTGAAGATTAGAGGGACACACATTGGTGCAATTTTTTTTAAAGGCAACTGCAGGTTAAGAGGATGTCCATTCAGTTTCCAATATCGCTTCTCATGTGTTAACCCAATGTGAAAAAGAATTTATATGTTCATTACCTTTGATAATTATATCTCTTACGATGTTTATAGGGCTCTGGTCAATCATCTTATGTCAATCATACATGAAAGCAAAATATGCGTGTATAAATCCCTTTTCAGCAAATGAAATGATTTTTGTTATATAAACTGAAATGACGAAACACCAAGTGTTAACTTTACCTGAGACATCCACGTAGAATAAGCAAATGGCCGAGTTTCCTGACAAATCAGAAGCGATGTAGGATATGACATTTGTGCCAATGGTGAAACTACTGCCGGAAGCACCACCCGTTGCAAGGGTTGGTGTCACAGATGCACCAGAATTGTCCGTTGCAGTTGGTTCAGTCCAAGTTGCTATGGCAACGGCCTGACCAGTGGTGCTGTTCAGTGAAATATCCGCGGGACAATCAGCGAATACAGGATCTTCACTGTCTGATATTGAGAAAACAAAAACAAAAACGGTGTAATTTTGATGAGATTTAATGCGTTAAACATGGTTATTATTACTGGTAATTGATCTGCATTTACTTCCACCATTAACCAACGCAATAGATCCAAAGGGTACCTTGCACGAGTGTTCATGAATCATTTAGATCGGTTCCATATAAAATAAACATACAAACATACAGACTACAGACACACACGTACACACGTACACAGGTGTAAGATTATAAAACTTTTAGAACTTTCTGACTAGTCAAGCAATATTCATAAAAAATAACTTATGTTAAGCTTGTTTAACACACACACATGAGACACCCAATGTTCTCTCTAAAATTAAAATAAAATACTCCCACACCGGTGACATGATTTCTATTTTTCATGTATTCCCACAATGTACCTATTGTAAGCCCCCCCCCCCCACACACACACACACACACACACACACACACACACACACACACACACACACACACACACACACACACACACACACACACACACACACACACACACACACACACACACACACACACACACACACACACACACACACACACACACACACACATATCATATATAAAAAACAAACATGTAACAAACTTAATATTGGGCGCACCTGTGACAGTCACGTTGAAAGAACAAGACGCCGAGTTTCCAGCAGTATCAGTGGCGCTATACGTAATGACGGTGATACCAATGGTGAAATTACTGCCAGAAGCACTTCCTGTTGTTTGTGTGGGTGTAAGGGACTCCCCATCATTGTCAACTGCAGTTAGTGCTGCCCAAGTTACTATGGCAACTGCCTCACCAGAGGTAGTGTTCACTGATATATCGGATGAACACCCCATCAGAGTTGGATCTTCGTTATCTAAACTCAACATGATTACAAAAGAAATTTGATAAACAAATTGGTGGTATTTCGAAAATTAAAGATGCTTTCGAGAAACACGTCAAGTTTTAATTATGGGTAAGTAAGCCCACCCTCCAACTGAAAAAAAGCCTTGATGTACAGTTGCAAGTGTCTTCTCCTTCTTCTCCTTCTTCTTCTTCTTCTTTCTTCTTCTTCTTCTTCTTCTTCTTCTTCTTCTTCTTCTTCTTCTTCTTCTTCTTGATTGCTTCATGGGTAAACTTACACACTATACAACCACTCACTATACTTGTCTTAGTGTACCTACTGTTAAAGGTGATTGGCAGCTTAGTCTGGCTTCCAGTCATTCAGATTAACCCTTCGTATATTAATAGAAAATACGTTAGAAAACTACTATCTTCAGTCAACTGTTATGGCTAAGACTAATGTCTTGACCAGTAGGATCCATAATGGGACTGACGCAGAGGAAGATAAGGTGCACAATCTTACCCGAAACGGACACGATGAAAGTACACGTAGCAATATTTCCCGACGAATCAGAAACGGCGTAGGTAATAATAGTGTTACCAATGGTGAAATTGCTACCAGGGGGACTACCCTCGCTGAGGACCGGTGTGACAGATTCCCCCGAATTGTCCGCTGCGTTCGGTGTACTCCAAGAAACTACAGCTACGGCCTCACCAGGGGCAGTGTTCAGTGAAATCCCCGATGGACAATCGGCAAACACGGGGGGTTCAGTATCTGATCAGGAGAGAAAATAGTCAAAGAAAAAACAGACGAACGAATTAAATTCGAGTAGGTCTACAACAAAATTACAAAGTAAACAAATTTTTCAATATCTTAGCATTAAACGAAATATGGTATGTAGCGTTACATGTAGTTTTGTGGTTGCCATCGTGGTATTGATAGCAAGTCTTCGATTGGGGTTTGAATTTTTCCGCTTTAATTCTACGTCGTAGGCTTTTTTCATACAACAAACTTGTACAAAAAATATGTTTGAATTAAGTGTTGTGAGACAAAAACATGGATCGTTTAAAGTTGAATATAATAACAATCAATGTCTGGTAAGGTCAAGAAGAATTACACTAAAAGTGAATTTTAGAAGCACTTAAACGAGAAAAATGATTGCGAAATAACATATTACATGATAACATTTCTTTGGTGAAAAACAATGTGTCCTCTTTTAAAATTAATGTACAACAGCGGATTAAAAAGTTTCGTCACATTTTATCAAATATTAGAACACTATCGTGGGAGGAAAATATTTGATCTTCATGTTTTTAGACAATGAAGAGCTTAGATTTACAAGGTGCTAAATTCACTGCGGTTACTCTAAAGAAAAATTTAATTCTCTGCCCGTCTTTAAACACGCGCTGATAGGAAAGTTTGGAAGTAACACAAATAATAATTCTTATTTTCTGCTAAAATGTAACTCCAATTTTCACTCGACCACTAGATTCGTAGTAAGTCAATAGTTAGCCAATGTACTAAAGGCAATTACCCATTTCGAGCAGAAAAAAGGGGGGAAGGTCAGCGCCTTTTGAAATTAAGTCCTTCAAGTTTACGAGGTGTGACCACAAAAATATTACAAATATTTTACAAAATATACCAAGAAATTAATAGTTGTCCCTTTCAAAGTCATCCCTCCCAACATTAATGCACTTCTTGTTTCGCTGCTGCCACCCACAGAAGCACTTGGCAAAGTCTTCCTTCGTGAGGTGCCTTAGTCAGTGGAATTGAAGTATTCTTTAGAGGCGAAATGAGTTCCTTTCAGCAGAGTCTTCTGCTTGGGGAGGAGCCGTGGAAGGGTGCTCAGTGTGAAGCAGTTTTTGGCCAACGGACCTATCATAGCTCACGATCACCCACTTTATTCCTCAGACCTTGCAGACCTCTGGCACTTTCCTCAGACTGGAAGACAAACGAACTCACTTCGCATCAAAAGAAGAGATCAAGGTCACCGTAACGAGGGAGCCAAGGGACCTCAAGAAGGAAGGCTTTGCAAAGTACTTCTTCAGTGGCAGCAGTGAATCCAGAAGTGCTTTACCTTTGGTGAGAGATGTCTTTTAATTGGGTAATGAGTAATTTTTGCTGCATATTTTGTAATAAAACCGATTTGAGAAAAGTATCATTTCCTTCATTTACAGCTTACCTTGAGAAGCAACAGAGACGAACAACAAGAATCCACACATTACCAGCAGGTGAAAATTCAACGACGAGGTCATTGTAAGAAAAGATCTATTTCGACGACACCTTGTCATGTTGTACCTGAGTCATGTTTGAAAGAGTTGACCCATTAATGCATTTACCTCATTGATGATAAATTATGTTTTCACCCCTCCCGTTTATCTGCAAGTTCTGTTACGCTATATAGGCTATGTACGGTATGTTATATCAAAATGAATGTTAACACTGTTTTTGTATCTCCATAACATATGTATATACATAGGTACGTACTGAGCGTCTAAAAATTATACCAATTTTAAAGGTGTAAAGTTGAACATATTCTGAGCGTGTACATACTGTTCAATCTTCATTATCACCGATTTCGTTTTGAAAAATTACATTCAGTTGAGAATAAAACGTCTGGTGGTAAAGACAATCTAAAGCCCCCAAATCTTACAATTAGCAGCCGAAGTCATTTCTGAACCATTGTTTTTTGGTAATTATTTTATTTGATACATACCAGGTTCCAGTTGATTTCAAAACAGCGAAAGTTACTCCCATTTACGAAGATTGGTACAATATTGAAATAAACAACTTCAGACCTATTGTTGTTCAACCCATACCTGCCAAAATACTTGAAAAAGGAGTGCACTGTCAGTTAAATTGTTATGTAAGTTCAAATAACCTTCTTCAGGATATTCAGTCCGGATTTAGACCCCACCGTTCAACTGCAACCTGTATAACCGATATTAACGAGTAAAATACTATGAACTCAGGTTACGTGACGGGGGCTATTTTTCTTGATCTCCGTAAAGCGTTTGATGTTTTCCTAAAATGTTTACTTAATACAAAAGTTGTCATGATATGGTATAAAACGCATTGAATTGGATGTTTAGATAGATCTCACTTAACACAAAGAAAAAAATTGTGTCTCAGTTGATAGTACATTGACAACAATTCCTGTAATGAAATCAGGAGTACAACAAGGATCGACACCATAAGGACCTCTGTTATTCAGTCTTTTTATTAACGACATTGGTAATATCAAGTTTGACGATTCATTGAAATTATGTCTGGATGCCGATGATAAGGCGATGTGTTATGTGGCAAAAAAAAGTATCATATGTGTAGGTTATTCTAGGGGCACAGTTTAATTGATAAATGGCTGAATAATAATGATATGTTCCTTAACTTTTAAAAAATGGGTATGCTCTTTGGTTGAAAACGTAAATTAATTGGTACAACAATTAGTATGCAATAATGTAATAGAACACCTAACGTGGAACAATAGTGATAATTATTTTTCCCCTTCACCTTCGTACAGAGGACACTAAAAATAGCTGGTGTGCTTAGGCAACATCTATAGAAAAATATCTATTTTCAATACCGCATTAAGGAAAGGAAAATTAAAGAAAATCTGAAAAATTTGTCATTATTACCTCCTCAGAAAAGAAATAATCATGTAAAGAGTTAAGTAGAAGAATAATTATCATTCTCAATCAATTGCGTGATGTATTCGTAGAATTAAAAAAGTTCGTCACTGGCGATAATCTAATTGATCTATAGTGGAGCTTATTCTCAAGTCACAATTTAATTGTCAAATGGCAGAATAATAATCACATAAACTTTATGTGAACTTCACCATCACACAATTGTTAACCTTTATAAAAAGGTTGTTTTTAACACGGTACAAGCTATTGTTCATACTTATTTAAATCGATAGGACATGGATCATTTGTCAATTAACAAAGTATTTTATTTCGGTGCGCTCCGGTGTGCTAATTTTTATTTTTTTCTGCGACGCAAATTCAATCAGTGTACCCCATTACCTAGAAGAAAAATAGTGATCACATAGCAAAATGATTCCGACAGAAATGTGATGTGCGGATTTAGAATAAAGTTTAATATTATGCACAAAAATAAAAAGGATTATTCCATTTCATTGCCTCGTTTGTGTATTAATTTTGTAGGGAGGTCAACACATGTAACCGCTTTTTATACCATCTCTCTCTCTCTCTTCTCTCTCTCTCTTCTCTCTCTTCTTCACAATATATATATATATATATATATATATATATTATATATATATGTTTATGTAAAACAAAAGTACAAATAAACATTGTACGCTTAAAATCAGAGCACAAAAATTACAAAATGTATCAAAAATTTGCAAGTCTATTTTGTAATATTTCATTTCTTTAACAGGTGGTGATCTCTAAATTTGTGGTCATGACCCATGTGCTTGCGCCTGTGTGAATGTGTGTTTGTGCTTGTGTGTGTGTGTGTGTGTGTGCGAATGTGTGTGTGTGTGTGTGTGTGTGTGTGTGTGTGTGCGTGTGTGTGTGTGTGAATTCACCTACAAGGCATTTCGCATTGTCGTCCTGATAAAAAATTGTCCTTTTCTTTCTTGATTTTAGCATTTCTATGATAGATCTGCATAATAACCGACGTAAGGCTGAATTCTTGTTTAATATATTTCTAATTGCAGAGTTAAATAAACCATAGACCTTATTTCAAACAAACAACTCAATTAATTACTGTAACACACATGGTTACAAATCAATGAAAGCATTGTCCATTTTAGTGACTTTACGTGTGAATATATTGCATGGTTATGGTAAAAGCACACACACACCCTCCTCACAAAAATAAAGGCACATATGATACAAATTTATGCAACATTGTCTTCTTTTTTTTTAGGGATTCTGAGTGTAATTGTTTATGATAAATTGGTAAACTGACGTAAAGTTTATTATTTTTTCAGCTTCTTCTGTTTTCCGGAGCACAGTGAAATATAATTGAAAAAAAAATGCTTAAAAAAGAACGGTACTACCATGTATTATGTCGCTTTCAGTCGTAAATTTACACTCGGCAGAGTATTTGGTATCTTTGTTTGGTGCATGAAATTGTTTATTTTCAAACGTGATCAGCAATTTTGTGACTTTCAAAAATGTACTGAACAGCTTATGTATAGACATTCTAGTATTAAATTCACCAAAATGAACAGCATTTTGAATTTAAAAAAGCAAAATACGTTACGCATCATGCACAATAATAGAGTATTTGCAAATTGAACACACAGAGCCAGAAAAAGTAATAATCAATACAGTATTGAAATTGTATTGATACAGAATTGACAATAAATGTATAATATTACTAAAGATACTTACCTTAGCTTCTTTCTCGTTTTTGAAGTGTCTTTTATTCAACTACGACGTAACAGAAAGGCTACAAGCTACCAATTTCCACGTACCAGCACCATTTTTATCACTACAGCATCTACGGACTGAATTAACATGACGAATTCATTTACAATGACAACGCAATCATTACAAGAAGAAAGGGCACTGAAAAAGATAATTGTTTTACTTGAGATGATATGCGTGATTGGATGCAGCCTTACTTAAAGTGGCCATTGTTCTCGCAACAAGAGAGCTTTATGGTTATGACTGCCGAGAAGTATGTATTCAGAAAAAAAAAACATTGCTTGATTAATCGATTAACAGCGTGTTAGACTGAATTACAGATATGGACTGCGGTGAAACTTACGTATTTATAGCAATCACCTGAGTTTACAAGAATGGAAAATTGAATTCATAATAAACAAATTTGTCGGTCATGATAGATATATTTTACTGTTTTCAAAAGTAAAATATAGATTTGTATCATGGAACATTGATACATCATATGGTGCCGATTGGTAATACAAATATATCATTACTTTTGCAATGATACCCTAGTATAGTAAATGTTAAAGTGAATCTTATTGCATGTTATTTCAGACTGGTATTAGGCGGATCAAAGAGAAACAAGCAATAATATTAAAAGCCCAGTCAATTCATCAACGCTTTTTCATAGTTCGGTTACATGCTTTCTAATTTGGTGCTGAGATGTCTTCCGCATTTATTAAAAAAATGATTGTCTAATAAGATAAAACCGACACAAACTGAAATGTACACTGTAAAATCTACGGTGTCAAAAACAACACCAGTCAGTGTTGTGAGAGGACCGCACCCTCAGGTGTTAAAAATACACCACGAAGTTTGAAAGTAACACCAAATATTGTTGATATAACAAACAGAATGTGCTATAATAACACCAATGGGTCTTGAACTAACACCATGAACTTAACACAAGTGTAAAATGCTTGATGTGGTCCTCTCACAACACGGGCTGGGGTAATTTTAACATCACTGTTTTTGCAGTCTACATCCTATAAGTCATAATCGTATCATGTCAGCCATCGAGTGCTTTTTATCATATTATCAGAGTTTGGTCCACTTCTCGTGACTGACCTGATCACAAGCACTATAATCATCTACCGTAACGAAATAGGGCTTGAAATAGCAGGGCATGATATCAAGCGATAAAACTATAAAGTCGTTTTCCGTATCGACTTGTATTCTTAAAGTTATTATAATAACAGGAAATCGAAAATAAATTACAAACACTCACATTTTCGCACTCATCTGTCCATATGAATTGAACGTACAACTGTCTGATTATGGAGGCAGTGAATTCGTGAACGATTTGTATGCTATCGTTCAATTTCTTGCATATCATAAATAAATTTAACGAAGAAGTGGTATAGCTATTAGACATTATTGCAAACTATTTTTCTCAACTTCGTCATCAGGCTTAGCGTCAGCTCGTCGGAGATATAAAGGCATGTTGACCTGATTAGACTTTCATTTTTAGCTGTTCTCGGCGATATTTTACGTTTATTTTGGATTTATTGCATTTTTAAGTACCATGGAACAAGATGGCATCTCGTAGCACTGATAAAGCTACTCAGAAGCTTCTGGATGACATATTTTCCCGGTTTTAAAATGAGAAGAAAGACATGATGAAATTGAATCATGTTACTATCCCAAATGTTGTACGGAAGGAATTTACGAGATTGTTTAAACGCTTGGACGAACAACAAAGTGGATTAATGTATCTTGAGAACGAGAAATAAAGCTCAAGCCAATAATCCAGTCAAAATAGTACTTTACCTACCACAAATTGCAACAGAACTGATTCTACTGCAGTTTATTTTAGTAAGGTCCACTGAACACCATAATAGTCTTCAAGCTTCAAAAATCCTAGCATGGGAAAGTGTTCTAATTTGCAAAGTATGCAAATTAGCTTTTACTGTACAAGAATTCCCTATTTTCATCAAAGTTTGCAGCCAAAATGGCTCATTGAAAGAAACATATTGCTAAAATAGATGAAGAGTTTCATAGCCAAACCTAATAAATCCATTTTTCGCAAACTGAGATAAAATACATTTTTTTTTTACTGTGCAAATAATAGAGCATGGTAGAAATCTCAACTAAGGTTATATGCTTTTATGTAATGATACCATTACAATGGCAAATTTACATAAATGTACATAATGGCATTTTACCAAAACTAATTGCTTTAATTGCAGTTCTATGGCAAAATGCCATAAATCCATAAATCGTTTCTTTGCAAAATGCCATATATCCATCTTGAATTCCGATCAAGGAGGCGAAACGGAGCATCTAATCAATGTTTTTCCATGGACTGCATGCTAGTGCGCGCCTGGCCTGCCTGAGGTCACTTTGCAACTGTAGAGTTTCAGGGCGCCGCCATGTTGGGTATGATATGCACACTGATTGGCCAAGTGGATTATTGGGTTTTGCCATGAAACGTGGATTTATTGGGTTTTGCCATGAAACAATGTGGATATATTAGGTTTTGCCATGAAACCATGTTTTATTTTTCAAAATCACCAAATCCCAGGTTTTTGTGGATTTTTGAAAAAAAATGTTATGATGCACTTGGCCTGCCTTGGGTCACTGTGCGTTTGTAGAGTTTTAAGGGGGCCACCGTGTTGGGAATGATATGCATGCTAATTGGCTGAGTGGATTTATTGGGTTTTGACATGAAAGTCAGGTGGCGTTTATTGGGTTTTGACATGAAAGTCAGGTGGCGTTTATTGGGTTTTGCCATAAAAACGTGTTATCGAAATCACGAAAATAGACGTGAAAGTGAATTTTGGAAAAAAATGAAAATGTACGCCAGGTAGTCCTCTCCCTATTCAACATTTTGCTTGCCATTTTCGAAAAAAAAAATGAAAAATGGCGTTTATTGGCTTTTGCTATGAAACTCTTCAGATGTATTTACCATCAGTGAACATGATAAGCACATTTCCAAATAGACAACTGTAACTTAATTAGCATAATATGCACATTAAAGCCCAAGTTTAGTTTTGGGGATTTTTTGTTATGTGAACGCTTTATGCCCCAAAGTCATAACCCTGCAATAATAGATTCTGAATGTCTTTATTTTTTTTAAATTAATTAATGAAAAATCTCGGGGGGACCCCCAAAATTTTTACATTATAGCAGCTAAAGGGTTAAAAAGGCTTTTAAAGGTTACATGTGTTATAGCTTCATCTGAAGAGCAGACTCGCTCTTTGGCAGATGAGGTATACACTCATATATACCTTTTTTTTGTCTTTGGGTTGTTTATTCAATTAATTCAATGAAAAATGCGGGGGGGGACCCCGACATTTTTACTACTATCTTTAATATATTAGCATCCAAGGGTCTAAAAAGCGTTATATGAGTTATACCTCATCTGAAAGGCTGCTCTGGCTGCTTTCAGAGAGGATAACACATGTAACACTTAGGAGGCTTTTTAAGCG